>PVIR01018936.1:0-32492 GCA_004026965.1 Petromus typicus | reverse complement strand
AAAGCAAGACCATTAAAAAAAAAAAAGTGCTATTAAAACTAAGGACAAGTGTGGGCCAGGGATTTAGCTCAGTGGTTCTGGCACCTGTCTTGCAAGTGCAAGAGCCCAGGTTTAATCCCTCGGTAACCACATATAGCACTGGGCATGGAGACTCACTCCTACCAGCAATCACTACCATATCACAGTGCCAGGCACGGTGGCTCACGACTGAAATCTCAACACTTGGGAGGCAGAGGCAGAGAGGCAGGAGGATTGCTGTGATGTGAGTTTGAGGCTGAGCTCAGGGCCAGCCTGAACTACAAAGTGAGACCCTGCCTCAAAAAAAAAAAAAAAAAAAAATCCTAAGGACAGGTGAATTGATATCTTTCTGAGTACTATTAAGGCAGAAGATAAGGATGTGGGGAAGACTGGCTAGGAAAGTAGGTGTGACCTGTTAATTACAAAATCTCAGAAAACATGTAGAACAATTCTCACAGTCCTGAGTGTGGACTTCTGGAGAAGTCAATTGGGTTTTTGATAGGATACCTGTGACCCTCAGAGGTGGAAAATATAAGGATAGTCAGCCTGTGCTCAGGGCCACTGTCCCTTCATAGTAGCCTACTCACATACTATAGAATGTTCTTTTTCCTACTTTTACTTGACCAAACTTATTCTGCAGAGCCTATTTCTTTTCTTGTCTTTAATAAATGTAAAACCTTCTTACCTTTTGTGCTTACCCTGACCAATTCTTTGCTCAGGACAGAAAGAACCTAGAAACCACCTCTAGAAGGAGGCCCTGCCAACCCCAAACCTAGTAACACAATCAAACAATGGAACAACAAAATAAAGAGATAAGGTAGATTGAAACCTTGTGAAGATCTTGAAAGGGAGTCATAAAGGTAGTAATGTAAAACACATTTTTGTATTTCTTAGAATTGACAAGTGTAAATAAAATGTAAACTTGTGAATTCTACTGTGCAGGGCAATTAGATGAAGACAATATATCTAAAGAATATACTGTTGGAACAGAAACCTAGCCCGCCGAGTCAGGATTTGAACTCAGGTCTCTGAACAAATGCCTTGACCTTTTGTCCATTATTAGACCCCATGCAGCTTTCTTCCTCAAGCTTTTGCACCTGTTTGCCATTTCCCCAGAATCTAGATAAGATGACCTTCTCATCCTCCAGCTTCCAGCTGAAATACCCCTCGGTGCTCCTCTAACATTATTCCCCCTCTGATCTCTGTTCCTTATTTTATTTTTCAACACAGACAAAAGTTGCACTTCTTGGGGGCTAGTGCTTGATTCTGAATTCATTTTCCATTCTTCCCAGCTGGACTATACACCCTTTGAGGGGAAGGTCACATTCGTGGCATCTCCAGCTCTTTCCTCCTGTACTTGGCGTGCAGGAGGCAACAAGTCAGTCCTGAGAGGAGACCAAGTTGGTATCCGCTGCAGCCTAACTCTGCCATGGGCCTGTGTGATCCCCAGCCCTTCCCCTCTCTCCGGGATTTCCTCATGTGTGAAATAAAGCCTTACGTCCGCGCTCTCCATTTTAATCCGCACTTGGCTAAATTCAACTAATTCACACAACAACATGTGAATGGCTGATGGCTTATTGCTCTTCCCAGAGGGGGTTACATTTTCCAAAGATAAGGTTCAGTAACCTCAATTCCAGGCTATCAGGCAGCAGAAGTGAAAGCAGTGCGACTGATCGTGGAGAGATAATTTGGTGTGGAGGACATTTGAACCTGAGTTTCCTCCTGAGTGAGTCACCTCCTCTACTACTTCCTGCTTTTCTCAGCTTCTTCCTCTCTCCTTTCTACTCAGACTCCAAAAGCAGCAGATTATTTTTAAAAGCCACTTCCCAGGCCCTCTCCCCAGCTGCTGCAGTAAGAATGGCCATAGGACTTCAGGCCCACTCACCGTTAGAGCTCTTAGTTGGGCCCCACGAAGGCTCCATGGGGGGTTTGGGCTCTGGTCCCAGAAACTTGACGGTGAGTTTCTGTTTTCCACCGTGGGATTCTCCCTGACTGCCAGATCTTGACGTTTTCACAATCAGGCAATAATTATTTCTTCCACAACCTCCAGTTAGTCAACCCATGACCCATCCCCCCACCCCCCTCCCAACTCAAAATGTCCAACAGGGAAAATTAGAGTCTGGACAGCAGGGGCAAAGCCTGGTTCAGAAGATCAGAGAGGAGGCAGTCTGCCATTGGGACCGCGTAAATTAGAATTTACCCTGGATTTCCGGACAAGCTCTGTGTTTCTTTAGGTGCTTTGATGTAGTTGTTTTAAAATCTGCAAGGGTTTCCCTTTTCTGTTCTCACCCTGTAGCAAGGAAACGTACGCCTGCACACATACACACACACACACACACACACACACACACCCTACCTCTAATCTGAACCCTCCAGAACTTCAGCTAAGCGTCATTTGCCCAGCTGATCCTCGCCCCTGATGAAAGCAAGGGTACATTTTGTCCCTCTGCGGCCCCACCCTTGTTTTTCCCTGTGGCGATCACTTTTCTCCCCAGCTGGCCCACAGCTTCATGTGATGCCTGGGTCATAACTAACCCGAGGGCTGTCACTGTCCCGCTGAGCTCCATCCACACTTAGGAGCAGCAGTGGCAATGGAATGACTTTGGCCATTGTTTCTTCAGCAGCGGTTTCTTTCATCTGAGACTCATAACTCAGCCTCCCTACACTAAAGGTTTATTGCCAGAGGAATTTATTTAAATAAACAGCCACTAGACAAAAACTTATTGGATCTTACCTCTGGAAGAGAATCCTTTATTTTCTAAATTCAAGACAGCCAGGCCATCTCCAGTGTAATCACAATTGATACCCAGAATGATGAAAATACAAGACAAGATGAAAATTTGAAATATAAAAGAGATTCATTAGTGTTGTAGGACTTTAGGGGAAATCTCAACTCTCCTCCAATGTACTGTAAAAGAGGGGGAAGTCCCACACACAGAACACATTTATTTATCTGGGCAGAGTTTGTCTTGCACAATTCTGCCTCCAAAGCAAAGCTGCCCTGATTCTGGGCTCATCTAAATTACTTCTTGCTACTCAGAGTGAGGTCAGGGGACCAAGAACCTCTGCATCTTTCAGGAACTTTCTAAGAGGTAGAATCTGAGTCCCTGGCTCAGCCATAGTGAGTCAGAATCTGCCTTTTAGCAAAATTCCTGAGTGATTCCAAGTCATCCAAGAGTTCTGGGAAGGCTGTCTAGTTACTGTCTTCTCCTGCTAGTAACTTTTTGTTTTTTTGTTTTTTCTGAGACAGGATCTTGCTTTGTAGCTCAGGCTGACCCTTAACTCACTATGTAGCCTATAGTAATCCTCCTGCCTCTGCCTCCCGAGTGCTGGGATTACAGGCAGGAGCAACCATGTCCAGCACTGTAGTTTGTGGTACCAGGGATCAAACTAGGGACCTTGGCCTTGCCAGGCAGACACTGGAACCACTCAGCTAAATCCCCAGCCCTCCTGCTTTTAACTTTCAAACCTAGTGTTACCCAGTCTAAGAGAATCTATGTGGTCTTGCTGGAGCCAAAACATACGAGGTCAGATCATTTACAGAGCAGTTAGAAGCAAAAAATGCAGTTAGTAGTTAAAAACAAATGGAAAGCTCGCTGACACCTTGTTGAAAACTTCCATTTTCTTGTGCTTTTCTTAATAACTTGTTTGGTCTTATTTGTAAAAGGAAGATTTTGGATGTTTTATTTTGTCATTTCTGTGAAAGAAATGAATAAGAAGCATAGTTTCCTCCCATTCCTAACAAAATCCACAAACAGACCAGGCGTGGTGGTACATACCTGTAATCCCAGTAACTAGGAGGCTGAAACAGGAGAGCCACTGTGAATTTGAGGTCAGCCTGGGCTATACTGAGTTTAAAGCCATCTTGCACTGCACAGTGAGATCCTGTCTCAAAACAGAACAAAAAATCCACAGCTGTAAAAATATTTGACAAATTTGAAGTTTTTGTGAATTTGGCATGGTGGCACATACCCGTAGTCCCAACATTTCGGAGGCTGAGGCTGAGGCAGGGCAGGGTAGAGTGAGAAAGAATAACCACAGGAAATGGAAACACATATGAAAGAATGAATGAGTCCTGACTTCGGAGTTGAGTAATATCTTCTAAGTGAAAAGAGGAATCAGTATATACTGCTATGCTTTCTCAGAAGGCTAGAAGCAATTTTAAACAAATTAATATATTTCTAACCCAAATCAAGAAAACATATAAGCAAGAGAATGACATCCAAGAGGCCCAGGAATGCTTGTGTAATTGCATGACCTAATTAGGCAAGATGATGTGGAAAGAGGAAGTCATCTATTCTTAGTGCCTTAGATATCCATCTCTGAAAATGAGGAAGTGAACGCCCCCCCCCCCAGTGTGATTTTACCTTAGGACAAGGAGATAAAGTTAATATGCTGTCCCTACATTTTGTCTGATTAGGCTTTGTTTTTACTGCAGCCCCATAATCGGTATGAAAAAATGTGAAGAATTTCTGATGGACCCAAAGACTGTGATATCTGAAAGGAACTTTGCCTTGGAGCACAGAATCAAAGCACTAGAGACCAGAGTGATGGCTCTCCCACAGAATAACCCATTCCATTTTGGGATTTCTGGAACCACCCTTGTCCCCCATCAGTTCCCCTATCTCATGGCTGCGGTTTCTGATGTCACTTTCTAGTGGAAGGGGAATTTCTCTGAGATGATATTTTTAGCTAAGTATTTGTTTTTGTTTTTAAGTCACAAGTTTTTGCTTCTTGTGTTTTTCTCTGGAATAACTAGGATAATGTCAATGGGTTAGATTGCAACTTCAGGGACAGAAATCTTACATCATGTCTTATTTAGTTGTCACTGTCACCCTGAAAAGTAAGTATTATTTGAATTTTACTAGATAGGAAAATTGTCTTTGACTATATACTCAGCAGAAGTGGGACAGAGTTGGGATTCAAATAAACATGTATGAACCTGGGGGGATTATGCTAAGTGAAGTAAGACACATATACAAAAAGACAAATAGAGGTGGAGTCTCCTACGTATGGAATCTAAAAGGTAGAACTCACAGAAGCAATAATGATGGTTGCCAGAGGCCAGAGTTTGGTAGGAGATGTTGGCCAAAGGGTAAAAAATTTCAGTTTTAAACAGGGTGTGGTAGTCCAAAATTGTAATCCCACAATTTAGGAATCTGAGGCAGGAGGATTTCAGGGTACAAAACCAGTTTGAACTACATAACAAGACCCTGTCTCAAAAACAAAAAACAAAAAAAACCTAAAGAGTGGGCCCGAGGTTGCCTGCCTTGCAAGCACCATGTCCTGAGTTCTATCCCTGATACCAAAAAACAAAGTTTCAATTTTAAAATGAATATATTCTGGAGATCTAATGTACATCCCAGTGACTAAAGTTGCTTATGCTCTGTTGTTTATTTGTAATTGTCATAGACTTTAAGCATCAGAATATATACACCAAGAAAATAATAATGATGTGATTGGGTCTATTAATTCATCTGTGTGACAAGCTTTTCACATATATATATCCACATATATATTTACATATATGTTTATACATATTTACATATACATTTTTATATATTGTACATATATATTTATATATATTATACATATATATATTTACACACATGCATATATATAATCATGTGAGGTATCTTAAAAATATATGTGTGATTTTTATTTGACAATTACAATTCAATACAACTGAATAAAACAAAAAATGTGTTTTCAAATTGAAATTAGGCCAATGCATGGCACTGAAAATCTTTACACTGAAAGAAAAATGAACCTAAAGAGGAATACCCATGGCAAGGGTTATCAGAAGTGAAAAGCTGTCAAGCTGTCTTGAACAATGGCATGAGAGAGCGTTCGGAAGTAGAGTGGGATTTTTATAAAGATTTGGGTTTGGGAGCGCCTTGGGGTGGATGGATTGAGATTGGCTTGCTCTGGCGCGCAGGTTAGGGAGCTTGCTGATAGGCTGCTCTTTGGCACGCATGGGAAAGGAGGCCATTTTGGATCTGACCCTTTTGTAGGGTGATGACTCTTAACACACACCACCTCTTCTATTTTCACAGAGCAGCTTCTTAAAGGATATGTGTATCTGAACTTCAGTGTCAATAGGAAAGTCTGAGACACTGTTGATGTGTTCTGGGTACATAAGAAAGAATAAATCCTTGATGATGATATAGATGGTTTATAAATTTCATAGAATTGCAGTCTATTTGAAAATGAACCATCAATGTGATTTCTCATCTGACTGCTTTAATATGTGTAGAATCACTTTGTAAACCCTGAAACAGCTTTATAAAAGGTTTATTTCATTATACTTTGGTTACTAGTTACTTGTGTATTCAGTTTTAAATTGAAGCTTTTCTAGAAAAGTATCATTTCTAGTAGACATGGGAGTAAAGAGATTATAATAACTATGTACATTTAGTTTTGACTAAAAGGATTTATGTCATATAATAGCAAAGTTACCTGAGTATCCTCTACAGGATGACCTCTGCCTTTGTTTAAAAAATACTCAGGATATTTCCTTTTTTTTTTTAGGATTCTTTGTGGAAGATGGAGAACATAACTTTGGAATAAAATCTAGATTTTCAGCAATCAGTACCACACAGCACAATGTCAGGCATGGTGGTTCATGCCTGTAATCCCAGCACTCAGGAAGCAGAGGCAGGAGGATTGCCACAAGTCTGAAGCTACCTGGGCCACATAGTGAGTTTAGTATCAGCTTGAACTACAAAGCAAGACGCTGTCTCAAAACACTAAAAAAAATGTAAAAATAAAATTACATATATATATATATATATATATATATATAAAATAACACACACACACACACACACACACACACGCAAAACTGTGTAACTACCTTCCAAACAAGATACAGACATCTCCACCCCTTCACACACACACACACACACACACACACACACACACACACACATAAACAAAAGAAAACAAACAAAATGTACCATGGGTATATATCCATGTGGCTTTTTTCTTGACTTAAAAGTCAGTTACGTTACCCTCCTTCCAGGTCATAAAAGAGCTATTACTTAGTCATATTGATAAGCTTTTAACCCAGTCCTACGATGATGAAATTCCTTTTTATTCCTACACGCCCTAGCTATTTGAAAACATGTTTTCTCTCTTTGATGTTTTTAAAAATATAAACAATAAAATATATAATAAAAGATTAACAAGATTTATGTCAGTAACTCTTGCATTCATCCAATCCCAACATGTCAGTGATATGGGGTTTCTCCTCTCTTTTTCTCTTTTGATCTTTAAATTATAGGGATTTTTGTTTTTGTTTTGTTTTTTGTGGTGCTGGCAATTGTACTCAATGGCATTCTATCACTGAGCTATATCCTCAAAACATTTTATCATAAAATAAACCACAAACATTAAATTAGATTTTTGTGGGGTTTTTTGTTTGGTAGTAAAGGGTATTGAATCTAGGCCTTCCAACACAAGCTAGGAAAGCACAGAATTTTATCCCCTGCCTGTTGTTTGTTTGGTTGGCTTTTTTTCTGTACCAAGCTCAGGACCTTGCACTTGTGAGGCAAGCATGGTGCCAGTGAGCTGAGTCTCCATTCCCCCTAGCCTATACTATTTCTAACACAGAATCTCTAATCAGGATGGACAAAAACTTAACTTTCTCCTGCCTCAGCCTTCAGAATAGCTGGCATTACAGGCATGCTTCACAGTGCCTTGCTTTACAATATTTCTTCTTTTTAAATGAGATTTGGGGAAAACCATTTACTGTGTCTATAATATCACAATATTGGTAGGAACACTTGTTCAGAACTTAAAAATATCAAATAGGTAAGAATTGGGGAACCATATAATCATATCTTCTATTTTTTTCTATTAAAATGTAAATATATTTTTTTCTTTATGTAAGAAATCCGTATTTCTTCATTGCTCCCAGTAGACACGGGAGTAGAGATTATAACAAAGCTCAAAGAATAGACGTAAGAACTGAGAAGTAATTTCCATATTGTCCCATTTCAGCCAGAGATAACTTTTATTATTTTAGTGTATATTTTCTAGATTTGTTTATATTACTATACAAAGATGGGTGCACATACTCATAATAGATTGTATTATGTGTTCGTCATCTGCTATTTATACTCAGAGATCAAATTAATAATTTTTCCACATACCTATCACATTAAATAGCATAACAGAACCTGCAATTGTCAATAATTAATCTATTAAAGATGAACATTCTGTTTATGTTCAACATTTTGCTCTTATATACATACTTCAGAGAAAATCCTTGAACATACATATCTTTATATACTTCAAAACATATATCTGAATAAGTAAATTCTAAGTGGAATTGTAGAATCAAATACGCTTTTATTTTTTTTTTTGGCAGTACCAAGGATTGAACTCAGGCCCTTGTGCTTGCAAGGTAGGCACAGTACCACTAAATCTCTGGCCCTTTAAACATATTTTAATTTTTCATATATTACTCTATAGAAAGTCTGTGTACTCATTTAGCTTCTCTCTAATAATATTTGAGAATAGATGATTTGTAATTTTTTTAGACAGGATCTTACTATGTAGTCCAGGGTGGCCTTTAATTCACAGTATTCTGTCTGCCTCAGCCTCCCAAATGCTGGCATTACTGGCATGCACCACCATGCCAAGCATGATTTGTAATTCCTTACTAGGAATTCTGCCACATATACTACAACCACACACACATACAAACACACTGGGTACAATGGTACGTCATACCAACTATATCTGCAAGCCCAGTACAGAGGAGGATAAAGCAGGAAGATCACAAATTCAAACCCTCCTGGACAACTTGGCAAGGTCTGGTCTCAAAAATAAAAGGGTAAATGTAGAAGTACAGAAGCCTTCCATTTTATGGCGATTACTGAGATTAAACAAACCCTTGTGAATAGCAAACCAAGCCATCACAAAATAAAACTGACACTAATGCTAATTTTCAGGGCTGGACTTTCTGGGCTCAAGAGTATGAGGGGGCTGAGAATACAGCCAACAGCGGAGCAACTGCCAGACATGCTGGAGGCTTTGTGTTTAATCCTTAGTACTGCAGCAAAACAAAGCTAAAATGTTACAGAAACTAGGGAACCAACAGGCTTTAGGTTCCTCAAAGCCTTCATATTCATAAAATATTCTTGGGAACAATGGAAGATTCCCTCAAGCTGGAAGTATATGTGTTGTTTCTGCCTGAATTTACTCATGTGGTACTGCACAGTCTAACAGAAATGTGCTTTCTTCCTTAAGCTAAAGTTCTAGAGTCATAAAGAAGTTTTAGCTCCAAACATCACTTCATCCCCTCTCCACCATCAGATTGACTCAGAAAATAAATTATTTTTGTATGGTAAACTTCGTCTATAATGGTCTGTGTCAAAACTTGTGATTTGGCGCCCCCTGTAATCCCAGCACTCGGGAGGCAGAGGCAGGAGGATTGTGATGTGAGTTTGAGGCTGAGCTCAGGGCCAGCCTAAACCACAAAAGCGAGACCCTGTCTCAAAAAACCTAAAAAAAAAAAAAAAAAAAAACTTGTGATTTGGCATCTTACTTTGTTCAAGCCCTGGGTGTGGAATCCTATAACTTCACAACTACACTTAGCAATGTGTGACATCATCATTTTTCTTCTATTTCATATTAAAATGTAGGTACACAGAGTATTAAGAACACGGTGTTTCCCAGACAATTGCATATGTTTCATGAGTATCTGCCCGTTATCTCACTCCTAGGCAACCAGACCAGGAAATAAATCTCTCCCTTTTATACTTGTTGCAGGTAACTGGCCTCAGTATATTCAGGCCAGATAATGACTTGAGATTTGACCTTTGTCATCATGTGACCCACTTTTGTTTGTCATGAGTCTACTAATGACACTTTTATCTAAAGTTTCCTGATCATTATGTACAATAGTTGAAGATCTTTCTGTATTCACCTCTTGTTATTTCATCTCACTGAATCCCAACTATCAGTCAAAGCCCCCTGTGAACCCCACTGCAAACATCAGCAACAACAGCAAGTCCGCTGAAGTGCGCAGGTCATAACTGACCTTTTCCTCATCCTGACCTTGCAAACTGCTAACAATATCTATATTACATAAGCTAATTAGGTAAACAAGACTGCTGCTTGGAACATTCCTGAGAGCTTTCTTTTACCTCAGAGGAAAAGAATGACATTATCAGATTAAGTAATTTTTAGAAAAGTGTAGTTAATTCTCTAAGTAGTTTGAGAGGAGCCCGTACATTTTTCTTTTGTTGTCTGTATTTTGCTGGCCATTTTTTTCTTGGCACAGACTTGCAATTGGTCTTGTCTAATAGTGAAGTCAAGTCAAGGAAAAGAAAGATGGCAAAAGAATTAGGGAGAGAGAATAAGGAGAAACAGAGGTTGTATGGCTGGGAAGGAGACAGGCCTGCTGGATGGTGTCCACGTTGTATGACTCTCTGCAAATACTCAGAGGATCTCTATTTTTCAGATAAAGCAACACAGGGCAGAGGTGTCTTCACTCTTGTGTTCCATCACTCTGAGAGAAATCACCACTGCATAGTATGAAAGGTAAATCACCTGAGGTAAATTCTGGGAGGCATGTTTGTGCACATGGGGAAAACACGATCACACCTAATCACACTCACCTGCCTTTCAATTATACATTAGCCAAAATGAGGTCATGGGCTGATGGGTGGCAAAGCTAGAGTCCAGGAGTGTGGGAGGCGGTGGTTAAGCAAAACTATTGGTGAAGATAAAAACTTTTTGGACCAACCAGAAAGAGTGTTAATGCATGTTTATCTCCCAGTGCTGCCCATCTTGCAATAAAGCAGTGACCCAGTATTCCATCCCTTATAACTATCAGCTGGTGAACTTTATGTAAGCTAACCAACTCAAACTATTCTTTTTTTTTAGATTTTTTGAGACAGGGTCTCGCTTTGTGGTTCAGGCTGGCCCTGAGCTCAGCCTCGAACTCACATCACAGCAATCCTCCTGCCTCTGCCTCCCGAGTGCTGGGATAACAGGCGTGAGCCACCACACCAGGCACTGTGGTGTGTGGTACTGGTTGCTGCTGGGCGTGAGTCTCCACGCCCAGTATGGTATGTGGTGACCGGGGATTGAACCCGGGTCCTTGCGCTTGGAAGACAGGCGCCGGAACCACTGAGCTAACTCCCCGGGCCCCTAACTCAAACTATTCTAATTTCAGAATTTCATGGATGCCTAATTCTGTATTTTAACCTACACACCAACTCCAAATTTCATTTTCTTTTCTAACAACAGTATTATCATAATAACTATGTTTACTAATAGTACCTTAAATTCTTCTGATTCACAGGCAACTAGGGAGACACAAAATCACATTGTAAATAACACGATTAGAGTTTTTAATCTGCCTAATCTCACTTGAATGGTTTTTAAATTGAGTGTCTCCCCTAGAGAACTCTTCAAAGTCAAAACTGCATCTTGAGGTTTTGTTTTTGTGCTGTTACCTCCTAACACACTTGTGTTTAACTCTTGCTCCAGCCTTTGTTCTGAGTTGTAGGACCTGTGTTACAAAGTCAGTAAATCATTGCTAGATAACACCAATCTTTCTTCCACCTGCTTTTGAAAGACAAGGAGAGAGTAATCTAATCTGTGATGCAAACGTTGTTTACCAGAGGGGCAGCCCCATTAGAAAAACATTTCCCGCACGACTGAAAGCAAATCGTGCAGCAAAACAGCGCCGCACCCAGCAGCTTCCCCAGTGTCCATTCATTGTTATGTGCTATACTTGTGTTAAGGATCGCTGCAGGTGCCTGTGCTTCAGGAATATGCAGAAAGACCCCTGGCTTTGTGAAAGTTGATTCCAGCTGATTAAGACTTTCTACAGTGGGCATTTCATCAGCCTTTGTAGAAAGAAGTCACTTTTGTCAAGGACATCTCTCCCTCTTCCCCAAGAGGGCTGGCATTCTTTTTTAAGGGGGGGGGGGAGTGTTTTTAGAGAATCTCGGGTTCACAACAAAGTTGGGAAGAAAGTACAGAAATCTCCCTTCTGCCCGCTGTCCCAACCATGCACAGCCTACCCTCACCTGGCACGAGAGTTGTATGTTTGTGACTACTGATAAAGTGACACTGATGTATCATTGTCACTCGAAGTCCATCTCTCTCTTGCCGAGTATATTCTGTGAGTCTGGACAGACACATCATGGCACATTCCACCACTGTGGTGTGCACAGTACTTACATAGCCCTAAAATCCCTCTGGGATCTGAAAGTGCTAGAAAGAGAGTGCCAAGCTTGGCCCCTCTGCCTTCCCGTACAGGAAAGCAAGGCTGAACTGGGTGGGAGGTGGGCTTTCTTTCTCAAGAGAGAGGGGCTTCTAGCTAGCATATTTGGGAAGGACTGTTGCCATTTTCCAGGTGAGAATTGGTGTCCACCAGCTGGGGAGACAAGCAGAAGCTGCAGTAACCACTCTGGTCATACAGATAAGTGGAGTGAGGCTAACAACACAGGGCCAACTGAAGCCAACTGAGGCCAGCTGCGCCCCAGGGACCAGTGAACTCCAGGGTTGTATATGTTACTTTTCACTTGGGCCAGATGTCTGTCTGTCAGCACTCCAGAGATAAAGAGGCCCAGTTCCCTTGTCTTTGTTTCCTAATTAGTGATCTTTAGGACCTTAGATCTCCAGAGCCAAGCCTAGAAGCCTGATTACCAACCACCTTATCTACTGAAAGCAGACACTCATCTCTCCTTGATTTATAGCCCTTCACTACAAGTCTTATCTTTTCAGCTGGAGGCTTCAGCTTGATGCAGGAGGGTCTATGCCCAAATCTTCAGAGCTCCTAGTATCCAGCACCTTGCCAGGCAGAGAAGGTATTCAGTGTTTTTTGGACTTAACAGGGTGTAACACATCTGTAATCTTAGTATCACCAGCAGCAAAGTTAGGTGGAAATATTTTAGGCAGTCAGACAGGGTTAGGCCTTCAAGGGAGTCAGTACTAAAGGAGAAAACACATCTGTGGCTAGAGATGCAGCTGTTGAAGCCCAGACCTTAAGATAAATATGCAATGACCAGGCCTACATGCCTCCCCAAAATATGCAATAAGTAGAAGTTGAAGATTATACTATAATTGGTATCACCTGATCCAATAGTCTAGACAGACATTAGTCACCCAGGTGGGTGACCAGGACCTCTCAATCCATCCTTTCCACTGAGGTCCTTCTCCTTTCCATGTATATTTTCTTTTTTAAAATTTTATTTATTTATATATATCTTTTTTGAGACAGGGTCTTGCTTTGTAGTTCAGGCTCATCCTGAGCTCAGCCTCAAACTCACATCACAGCAATCCTCCTGCCTCTGCCTCCCGAGTGCTGGGATTACAGGCGTGAGCCACCATACCCAGCACCGTGGTATGTGGTACTGGTTGCTGCTGGACGTGAGTCTCCACACCCAGTATGGTATGTGGTTACCGGGGATCAAACCTGGGCCCTTGCACTTGCAAGACAGGCGCCGGAACCGCTGAACTAAATCCCCGGCCCATCCATGTATGTTTTTTATATGACCTGCTTCCCCTATGGGTCGATATTAACTAAGTAGCTACACTTGTAATCTTATTCCTTGAGCATAGTTTTGACTCATGCTGTACCCACCTTGTGATTTTGTACTGACCTCATGATTTTGCTCTGTAAACTTTCCTTTGAAGGTTTGAAGAAGTGGGATTATTGGCAACCCACTTTCAAGTCTGCCTCTGTCTCTCTCACTAAATGTTTCCTACTCTTAACTTCATTGTTCCTTAGAACTGATTCTTTGATTTTGGGTACCATGAACTTGGTGTATCTGACCTCTCACAGGCACAGGTCAGAAGCTGTATTATTTCCTGTATGTCATTAGCACTCTGGGAGCTGAGGCAGGAGGACTGTAGTTTCAAACCCAGCCTGGGCAATTCAACAACTTAGTTTGGCAATTGAACAACTTTCATTTGATTCTTGTCTCAAACTAAAAATGGGGTGGGGATGTAACTCAGTTTGAAGATTCTGGTTTTAATGTCTAGTACTAAAATAATTGGGGTGGATCAAAGGAAATGTATGACAGTACCATGGAAATATTATGAGGTGTCTAGAGGATGGTGGAAAGAGCTGGCTCAGGCCTTCCAATTATTGCATGAAGAACGTTACCATTTACTTGGTCTCCAACAAAGTGCGGCAGTAGATACATTTCTCTCATCCATGCACCTAGCTTTCAAGATAAATGTAAGACCTTCTTTCTACACAGAAAAAGAAAGCTTCTTAGAGATATTAGGGAACTTATCTACCGCTGTATGACCATGAGCCAAAGGGTTCATTTGTGCCCAAGGCTCTTGGACTTCCCAGACACTAACCCAACTTTCCAAAGTTGTTAGATATGTAGAAAATGAAACTGTAAAGGGAATGATCAGTCTGAGGCCTGCTCAGTAAAACAAGCTGTCTCGTGTAAATTATCTTCAGACAAGTATGTATAAATTCTTGTTCTATTTGACTTTTCTTTTCTTCTATGCGGGAGATGAAAGCCAGTGTGTCCTATGCTAGGCAGGAGCTCTGCCGAGCTAGCTTAGCCAGAGCTACATCTCACCCCATTTATATCTTCTATCCACTTCTCTGCTGTGGTTCAGTTAACATTTAAAAAAAAGAAATCATGTTATACTCTGTAATTATATAATCCGAGAGAGAGAGAGAGAGAGACAGAGAGAGAGATCACACGTGTGTGTTTGTGTGTGTGTGTGTGTGTGTGTGTGTGTGTGTGTGTGTGTGTGTGTGAGACAGTCACTCTATATAGCCCACCCTGACCTTGGTAAGTAGTCTTCAAGGTTGATGGGATTATAGGTGTGGAATACCATGGCTGGTTTAATAAGTGTTTTTATATTTTTATATTTATATCCCCATACCTCAAATGGTACATGCTTAATACATACTTCTATTTTTCACAGATCTCAGGAGATAGATGGGATAGACAATGATGGTGTTACAAAGGTAGGGAATCAGCCTGGGATTTCCTTTTTTTTTTTAGGGTTTTTTTTTTTTTTGAGATAGGGTCTCACTTTTGTAGTTCAGGCTGGCCCTGAGCTCAGCCTCAAACTCACATCACAGCAATCCTCCTGCCTCTGCCTCTCAAGTGCTGGGATTACAGGCGTGAGCCACCACGCCCGGCACTGCGGTATGTTGTTCTGGTTGCTGCTGGGCGTGAGTCTCCACGCCCAGTGTTGTATGTGGTTACCCGGGATCGAACCCGGGCCCTTGCACTTGCAAGACAGGCGCTGGAACCACTGAGCTAAATCCCAAGCCCCCCCCCCCAGCCTTTTTTTTTTTTGAGACAGGATCTCGCTTTGAATTCAGCCTTGAACTCAGCAATCCTCTTGCCTCTGCCTCTCTACTGCTATGATTACAGGTGTGAGCCATCCACCCAGCTCTGTGGTATGTGGTACTGGGGATCGAACTTGGGACCTTGCCCTTGCAAGGCATGCACAAGAACCACTGAGATAAATCCCCAGCCCAAACATCAACATTTTCATATCAGCTATGTACATGCTTACAAAACCTAAAAAGTAACATCAGAAAAAATTATCTAATGAATTACAGTGAAAACAACAATAGAACTCTCCAACAAAAATAATCTTTGCTTCAATTGTCACACTCAAGGAAGTCTTCACACATGACAACTACATGTTCCACGCACACATCTCATGCTAACAGCTCATATTCTTATTTTCCTTTCCTCTGTAGGAGACTTATTGCTATCATTTTCCTTGTCTTTCTGTTTTGTCTGGAGCTTCCTAATATATTGTACAATCCTAATACATTGTACAACATGTATTTAGCAGGAAAATAAGATATCAGTAAAATAAAATATCACATATGGAATGAGTACTTAGACATCAACATTTTCACATCAGCTGTTTACTTACTTATAAAACCTAAAAGATAATATCAGAAATAAAAACCTATGTGAACTCAATATACACACAAACACAAGTCATCATGGAAATAATTTTTGCTTTAACTGCCATGCCACAGGCAATCTTTGCACCTGAAAACTGCATGCTGTAAATACAAGTGTCACTTACACTGTAACACCCATGTTTTCCTGTCCTCTTTTGTAGGACTCAGTTGCTACCTTTTTGGTTTTCCTATTATTGTAGTAGACCTCTGTGATGCCTGTTCATCTGTCAGCTCACCAGTGTGCACCATTTTTTTTTTTTTTTTGTATTATTTCCTGGGCAGAAACATTTTGATTTTCTCTGCTGCAAATGACTCTTATGAGTTCCAGTCCCAATCCTAGAAGAAAATTTCTCCATGGTATTTTGCACTTGTTATTTTCTTGGAAACTATCAAATTATTTATGCCACTTATGATTAGGATTGAGTCAAATGCAACCATTAACTAAGACTTTGTGTTTCCAGTAACATAGTTGCTGTATAACTCATTGGCAACATCTACTCTGCCTTTGGTTTTGCTGTAGATAGTTACCAACTCAGGCTTCCATTTGGTCAAGGTTTCCTATCACTATTTCCATCATGGGGCAATGTTGATGTCAGCAGTATCAGTAGTTTTTGTGCTGAGGAATGAATCCAGGGGCTCTCAACCTCTGAACTACATCTCCAGATTTTTTCTTGTTTTTTTTAGGTTTTTTGAGACAGGGTCTCACTTTGTGATTCAGGCTGGCCCTGAGCTCAGCCTCCAACTCACTTCACAGCAATCCTCCTGCCTCTGCCTCCCGAGTGCTGGGATTACAGGCATGAGCCACCACACCCGGCACTGTGGTATGTCGTGCTGATTGCTGCTGGGTCTCCATGCCCCAGTGTTGTATATGGTTAACGGGGGAATCGAACCCAGGTTCTTGAGCTTGCAAGACAGGCGCTGTAACCACTGAGCTAAATCCCTGGCCCTCCAGATTTTTTTCTGAGATAAACTCTCAGTTGGTCAAGCTAACCTTGAATTTGTAAACCTCCGGCCTTAGCTTCCTAAGCAACTGTCACTACAGGCATGTATAGCCATACCTGGCTGGGATTTTTTATTTCTATGGCAGAGCTACATCTTTCAGGACTTAGCAGACTAGTTTATTGGCCCTTTGGAGTATAATAAAGATATGCTAGCAAAAAATAAGATCGAAACAAATATAATACACACCAACCCAATTTCCTAAAGCACACAGCTGTTTGAGTCTCCTTCTTGTTTTGTTTTGTCTTGATTTATGTATTTGTCTTTTTACAGATTCTTGTTATGTAATTCAAGCTGGTTTCGAATTCCCTGTGTAGAGCAGTATGGTTGCAAACTCATTGCAATCCTCTTGCCTCATGTTCTTAATTGCTGGGATTACAGGCATGAACCACCGAAGATGGAATCTAAAATCATAACCTGCCTTAAGGCCTGAAAGCTGCAGTTAGCCACCTGTTTCTGCACTTCTTATTTTCCTTTAACATTTTGTTTGAAAGCTTGTGGATCCCTGGAAGTTGCAGAGACATTATGCAGAGATTCCCTGTAACTTTCACTCAGCTACCCCCCAAGGTTGCATAGTAACCATAGACTACTGCTCCTTTGAAGAAGGTTGTGCTGGGCAGCAACAATAAATAACAACTGTTCTGCTGCAAAGTCTGAAGTGGCTCACCTCACCCAAAGTGCAGCCTCTAAAGCAAGCTGGAATCTACTTCCCTCCAACTTTCCCTGGTTTCCAGACAGGGACATTTTGCTTGGACTAGTTACCTACTCTTTACCATGAGGATTTCAGCCATCAGGGTGGAATGCCATGGTCAGTTTTGGTGAGGGGAAAGTAGACAGCTTGGGCCCCACCTTGATGAGACCCAAAGGTTGCAATCAGGCAGTCGGTTGCAATCAGGGAGTTGTTGTCTATTCTTGGTTTACATCTAATTCATTTTCATTAGTGGCCATTTGGAGAAATGTGGCCCATTTAAAGGGGGAAGTAATGAGTCTTTGGAGAGAGCAAGAGGCTGATGAGATGAGTGAGACATAAACCAGTGAGAGGCAAAGTTTGGAGAGCCCCAGGGGAGTGTTAAAGGAGGGCTTCCTGCTCACTGGAGTTGGCCTAGGAGCTGGGAAGAACCAGGAATGATGCTAGTGATTTGGGAGGATGGTAGATATCCTAATCTGAATAGACCATCCAGGTGTCCGCTGTGCTTTTTGTGAGGATGCAACCCAAGCTAGGCACACATGTTAGGCACAGGTTCTACCACAATGCTACAACTTCTAGCCTGGCTCTTGCTTTTTCTAATTATGAAAAGCTTTGTCAGGAGTGGTGGCTCACACCTGTAATCCCAGCACTGGGGAGGCAGAGGCAGGAGGATTGCTGTGATGTGAGTTTGAGGCTGAGCTCAGGGCCAGCCTAAACCACAAAGCAAGACCCTGTCTCAAAAAACCTTAAAAAAAATGGTTATCTAATTATGAAAAGCTAAAGATCCTCATTGAAGAACTAGAAAAGAAAAATGTCAAAAGAAATTAAATCCCATTTTTAACCCTGCTACTCCTTAGCAATCAAACAAAATTTTCTGCTGTCTTTTTTTTTAATGTGAAGAAAGATGTTATATGAAAATTGTCTTTTTTTTTAGACACAAGGTCCTACTATGTAGCCCAGGCTGGCCTGGAGCTTGCAGTGACCTTCTACCCAAGGGCTGAGATTACAGGAATGCACTGCCATAATTGGTAGAAAATTATTGATAAACTAGCCATTTGACTTTAGAGGAAAGTGATATTTTCCTTTCTGGAATTATGTGCAACAGCTTTTCTAGTAAGTTTACCAAATGCTGCATTTTCTTTCTCTCTCTCTCTCCATCTCTCTGTCTTTTATAAATTAGTCTCATTCTAAATATAGTATTTTATATATTATGTTTCTATACTGTCTTTAAGTCTTGGAAAGTGAGTATTTCTTTAAGTCATAATATGTAACTTCTTAGAATTTTTTAAAATTATAGAACATTTACCTCAGGAAATCGGAAAACACAGAGACATAAATTTAAAAATAATTACACTATGTTCCCTCCACTGAGACACACAGCTATGAGGCACTGGGGCAGGAGCCCATGGGTACTTTCTCTGTGTTTGTGTGTTTACCAACTGCAAAGCAACAAAGTAAATGATATGGTTTTAAAGGCGGTTTCAGTCTGCAGATGTAGCTAAGCGGTACAGCACTTACTGAGCATGTGGGAGGCCCTAGGGCCAAGCCATAGTACAAAAAAAAAAAAAAAAGCTTCATAGTATCTGAATCATTTCTCAATTTGTAAAAGAAACAACCACCACCACCACAAAAAACCCCAGGGAGATGTGTAAACCCATGTTTGTAATCCCAGTGTTCTGGGAAACTGAGGCAGGAATATTGCAAGTTCAAGCTCAGCCTGGGGAACTCAGTGATTTAGCAAGAACTTGTGTTTTACAAAAAAAAAAGGTGCAGTGAGGGGCTGGGATGTTGCTCAGTGTGGAGTCTGTGTTCAGCCCCTGGTACTGCAAACAAACACTTAACAGATCATAAATAAAACAAGAACAGGTACCAATACATGTGCACGTTTCAGTCAATGATCTCTACTTTTTCATTTTAGTCGGCCCTTCTATCTGGGCCACTGAAATATCCTAAAAGGACCTGCACATGTGGGTTTGTCCAGCCTCAAATGCAGAACATGTCTGTCTGCTTATAGTCTTTTAGTGCTAAGTTTAGCAAAGCCAGGCCATGGAAGGAATACTCCATTTAACAGATGAGGAAACTAAGGCTTGGCTTGATCCTCAGGCTGGGTAAGCAGAGTCAGGACTTGGTCAGTGCTCAAGTCAGGCCCACTGCCCTCCAGCTCTCCAGCGTCCAGCCTGGTTCTGATGATTTCTGTGGTGAAGTATAACAGAAATCCAGTCTCTCCTGCCCGAATGCACCTGCTCTGTCTCCGTCCTTAGCGGCTCATGAGCTGCTTTTCCTGTCCTGGCCTCTAAACTGGGTGCTGGGATGGAATAAGAAGAGTCGGAGAAACAGACAGAAACATAAACATAGATTCTAACCCAGAGCAGGAACTCAGAGGCGCTAGATTAGTTTCCAAGGGCTGCTGTGTGAAGAACTACAAAGAGGGTAGCTCACATGATAGAAATTCATCTTCCCTTAGGTCTGGAATGTGCAGGAGCACCTGGAACCTGTCAGCTTTTGATTACGGAGACTCCGGGCCTCAGAATGGGAAGCAGGGACATGGAGGAATTGGGGCTGGCCCCTCACATAGCCTCCATCTCTCCTACCAGCCACGAAAACTTCGGCTCTGGGAGGAATGAGGTCAGAGTCCCTGGCTGTGCAGCAGTGTGGAAGATGGTGTGGGGGCTGGAAGGGGAAAGGCTGGTGACCAGCCTTTGACAAAACAGCAAATGAGGAACAGTTTGGGATTTTCTAGAGAGTGTTTCCTTTTCTCCTCTCTCACTGGGCTAAAAGTGCCTTCAGTCCTGGCACCTAGGACTCGGACTGCCGCTGCCTCCCACTCGCCTGTCAGCCCACCGTCCCTACTTCTCCCCTCTCCCGCTGGCCTCCACTGCCTTTCCCCTTTTGCTTTTACAACAGCCTGCTGCAGAACGCTGTGACCCTCGTTGTACACTAGGGGAACACTTGGGCTACACCCACGTGGTGACTCAAATGTGTTTTCTTCTCAGAGAAAGCCCCCTGTTTCCTGAGACAGCCTATTGGGTTGCAGCAGTAGCATCCCTCACAATCTGGATGAGATCTGGCTGATGACAGGCAGAGTTTTTCAAGTTCAGGGGCCTTCTACTTGGTCATTCTTTAACATTACCTAACAGTTTCTTTTAAAACAATTCCGGAAGCCAGACCCCAACTACAGAGACTTCATTTAATGTGTCTGGGTTGGAGCCCAGCATTGCTTAAAAGTTTCCCCAGGCGATGCTAATGTGCAGCCTGTTCCCACCTCACAGACAGCAGAATCTCCCAGAGGCTGAGCCAGCTGGGCTCCAGATCCAGACTTTCTGATTTGCATATGTAATGTGCTCTCAGGTGGTCCTGGTTGCTACTGGTTCTAGGGATTGCACGGTGAAGACTACAGAACGGAACAACTACTCTGGTGAGCCCTAGTATCATCAGGAATTTGGTTAGAAATGCAAAATGGTCCCTGTCCCAGAGCTACAGAACAGAATCTGATTTTTAGAAAACCCGAGATGAGTAGGGTGCTGGTCCTGGTATGAGAAACCCTGCTCCCAATAGTGAATTTCTCTTCCAGGGGCCATGAAACTTCACACAGTTTGCACCTAGCACAACCTGACACACAGTAAACACTCAGCAAATACTTATAAAATGAGTCAATACCCGTTAGCACACAGATGGTTCTCATCTATCCTCAAGTGCTTTACTCTCGCACCAAGCAGTCATGGAGCCTTGGTCACAGAATGCTGAGCAGGACTCAGTCCTAGCAGAGGAGCTTGCCACCTCGCCATTTTGAAATGCTGCCTTGGCTTCTCTTGTGATCATCATGGTGAAATGTCAGAGCAAGAGATGGCAGGAGATGGGGCATGTAACAGCCACCTCATGAAGATCCAAGACTAGAACTACCCCTAGGCTTAGCCGGGCACAGTGCGATGGGCGAGGAACCGTTAGGGGTCAAAGGGAAGATGGGTGATGCCTGGAACGTGCAGCCACTGTCCAAAGGTCAGTCACCGGATCTCCATCCTTAGACGTATGCTGGCAAAGTGAAACGGGGAATTTAGAGTATGAGAAAAGATCAGATTGTCAAGATAGGGAGAAAAACAGCCAGTTGGTACGGACGAAAGAAAAAGAGACCAAGTTGGGGAATAAGGAAGGAATTCAGTTGAATTTTCAGAGCCAGACCTCAAGCCCTAGGAACGTAGGAAAGGAGGGATGTTGACATAATTTTTTTTTTTTTTTTTTTGAGACAGGGTCTCCCTTTGTAGTTCAGGCTGGTCTTGAGCTCTCTATGTAGCTCAGGCCAGCCTGGAACTCACAGCAATCCTCCTGTCTCTGCCTCCCGAGTGCTGAGATTACAGGGTGAGCCACCATGCCCTGCACTGTGGTGTGTGGTTCTGATTGCTGGTGGGCGTGAGTTTCCATGACAGGCATTGTTGTATGTTGTTACTGGGGATCAAACCCAGGCCCTTGTGCTTGCAAGGCAGGTGCTGGAACCACTGAGCTAAATCCCCTAGCTTTTTGTATATCTTTAAGGATATCTTGCCATGCAATAAATAAATAAATGCCCTGCTTCATTTTAAAAAGAAACAGCCTGAGTGTTTATCTCAATTTCTCATTTGCAACTAATTGACATTTAACTAGAAGCGGAAGCAGTCAGCAGTGTCCCCTTATGTGTCTATTACTGTTTTCAGTAAATACAGAAAGTTCTGTGGGAACTGCAGAGAGATTTTTGAAGACAGAAGAAACCAAAATGTTTAATGAAGTGGCTCAGTGAAGTGGGAGTCAGCGTAGCCAGAGCTGCTGCTGACATAGCCCAGGTGGTCAGGAGCACAGGATGGAGCGCTTTCCTGCCTACCCTTTCTACATTTTTGATTGGTCCATTAAGGATAACTCAGACCAATAATGATCTAGGAACTTATCCAGGCTACTTAACTCAGAATTACTAAGGTACCAATAGGCACTTGGTTTATAAACTTGGTTTTTATTATCTAGTGGCTTAGCCAGGTCTCCAAAAGGAACTGTAAGGTTTTATGACTTTCTTTAACAAGCTGACTTTGGGAGGAAGGTTTTGTACTGGGTGAAATTTTCCCTTAGCAGCCATCAAGGTCAGCTAATTCACTCAACCCTGCCTGGATTCCATGTTCTTGTTGGTTGAGGTTAGATCATCCAAATAGGAATGTTTTCTCAGTGAACACAGTGAAATATCCTTGTTTCAGTGTACATTTCTGCAAATGGTATATATGCTTCCACAGATTTCCTGGTTGGTTGTTTTTTTATTGTTGCTGTAGTTTATATTATCACTTTCATTGCTATTTTAGCTTTGGTAACTTGGAAATAACATTTTCTCATTTTTAAAGATTATTTCCTTTTTTTATTACTGGTTGGTACTGTTGAATTTCTTTACTTTCTGTAGGAATGTTATTTAAGTAGCCTCAAGTTCCCAAACTGTTTGAAAAGGCAAGGGTAGGGAGGTGTGGTTTACTTGGGAAGACAGCAAAGACTTAGTGCGTTTAAGGCTCTGGAATCTATCTTCAATCTCCAGTCTCAAGCTTCCCCTCAATAAAAGTGAATGTAACTGTACTGCTGAGCCATAGAAAATAATAATTATCTTATAGCAAGAACTTGAAATAGGCCAGATGTGCTGCTGAGTGCCTATAATCTCAGGACCCTGAGGATTATTGTGGTTGTAACAACAATAATTTTTCCAGCTAAAGTTTAGTTAACAAAAAATCTGTAATTTGTGAGGCAGGTTTCACCTACTCAATAAAGCCAGCAGGAATCTTGAGCTTATGATAGCAATGACAAGACACAGTTTTGAGACAAAGAAAAAAAAATTGTTACTTATGAAGGAAGAGATCAACCCTGAGACTGGAATCTCAAAAACTATCACAGTGACCTAATCAAAAGTCTGAACTACAGGGCCGGGGATTTAGCTCAATGGTTCCAGTGCCTGTCTTCCAAGCGCAAGGACCCGGGTTCAATCCCTGGCAACCACATACCTATACTGGGTGTGGAGACTCACGCCCAGCAGTAACCAGTACCACATACCACAGTGTCGGGCGTGGTGGCTCACACCTGTAATCCCAGCACTTGGGAGGCAGAGGCAGGAGGATTGCTGTGATGAGTGTGAGGCTGAGCTCAGGGCCAGCCTGAACCACAAAGTAAGACCTTGTCTCAAAAAACCTAAAAAAAGTCTGAACTACAATTAGTTTCTTATATTAAAAATAGAATACGAAGTTAGTTGTGGTAGCATACACGTCATCCCAGAACTTGGGGGCAGGAGTCTGAAGCCAGCCTACTCTCTGCCCCGAAGCAAAGCAAAACAAAACATCATGCTAATTCCTGAACATCCAGGTTACAATTGAATATTTTCCTTGTCATTGTCTGTTGGTCTGATTAATCCCAAAGTTTATTAGCTGAAAAGCAAACAATAGTATCATTTTGTCACTAGTTCAACCATAAGCTATTTTAAATAATATTCTCTAATTTGTGTTTCCAAAAATCATTCACTAATTATAAATTTGAAAAAGTTCAATTTGGGAGCTGGGAATGTAGCTTAATGGTTAGTAAGTACTTACATGCACAAAACTTTGGGTTCAATCCCCAGCCCCAAAACTAATATAAAAGCTTGATTTCCAGCAGGGCACGTTGGCTCATTCCTATAATTTCAGAATTTTGGGCAGCTGCGACAGGAGAATAGTAAACCCAAGCCCAGTTTGGGCAATTTAGAAATTTAGGGAGACCCCCACCTCGATAAAGGGAAGAGTACTCTTTAGGGGTACAGCTCAGTGAAAAGGCCCTGGACTCAATTCCTAGCATCATAAGGGAAAGGAAAAAAAAAAAAGCTAATCTAAATATTTTACATCCAGAATATCACCTTCTGAGCTATTATAGTTTCTTCAGTTTCCAAGGGACTATGCTGTTGCTAAGGAACTATTGTTGCTAAGAAGTTATGGAAATTTTCCAGACTTGAACTCCATTCCTTGAATATTCTTTATAGTGACAGTTCCTTTTGTTCCTTTTGTTTAGAGCTTTTCTTCTCAGAAACAATTTAAAGCTTACTTCTCAAGTAACTGAGGCAGATCATCTGGGCACTCTTTGGAGCTCAAAACACTTTGGAACCATGGGATGAATTTTCTTGTGTGCATTATAATTCCATTCTGAAAGAAACCCCAGAAGAATTTCATATGTGTTTCAAGCAAAATAAAGATCACAGATACGAAGTATAGCTTCCAAAGTGGCTATTTTGAAGTGACATTAATTTGGCTAGAAATCATCATGCAGTCTTTATATGAGTTTGTACAAATTTATAGTTGTGGTTTCCACACATACACTCCTGAAGGTGAATGTGCTTTTGGGAAAGATATAGAGAACTTTAACATCTTTTAGTTTTCATGTCTGTGCTTAGAGAGAAATAATTTTATTGCCTTTCCCACCACTCACAAAAAAGATGAGAATTATATGTCAGTGGCTCTACTGCTGCTATTTTACTGAGACTCAGAGAATTGAGAAAAAAATAGAGACTAACATAGGATTTGTGAGAGGGAACTGCCAGCCCAGTTCTGGTTCTACAGCAGTGTTCTCCTCCTTTCCTTTCACTACAGCATCTTACAGAGCACTGATGTGGTACCTCAAAGATCTAAATATAAGGCCGGGGATTTAGCTCAGTGGTTCCAGCGTCTGCCTAGCAGGCGCAAGATCTTGAGTTCGATCACCGCTAACACATACTGCAATGCTGGATGTGGTGACTCATGTTTATAAGCTCAGCACTGATAACCACACACCACAATGCCAGGCATGGTGGCTCACACCTGTAATCCTAGCACTCAGGAGGCAGAGGCAGGAGGATTGCTGAGTTTGAGGCTAGCTTGGGCTACATAGCAAGTTTAGGACCAGCCTAAACTACAAAGTGATAACCTGTCTCAAAAAAAGAAATTAAAAAAAAAATCCAAAACTAAGTTGAGTTTAACATCATGCATAGCTTAGACTCTAAATAAAGTACATAATGAATTTAGTTTATATGCTGACTTATAGTTATGAATAAACACTCATATATTTGTGGTACTAGGGACTGAACCTTCCTGCTGTCAGTCAAGTACTCTAGCACTGAGCTACACCATCACCCATTATTAGTTTATATTTTGAGACAGAATCTCACTAAATTGCCTAGGCTGGGCTTGAATTTGCAAAACCTGCCTCAGTCTTCCTGAGTGGCTGAGATTACAAGCCTGTGCCACACCCAACTATTGTCATTTTATGTATTTTATGATCTTCCTGAGAGGCAGGAAGAGTAGAGTGTTTTCTTTATTTTTTTAGGTTTTTTTGAGAGTCTCACTTTGTAGTTCAGGCTGGCCCTAAACTCATGATGTGGCTCAGGTGAGCCTCAAACTCACAGCAATCCTCCTGCTTCTGCTTCCACAGTGCAGGAGTATAGGCATGTGTTATGCCCAGATCACGAGGTCCCCAAAGAACACCAGGAGCCATCTCCGATGCAACCATATGAGGGTTTATTCAAGCCTTCAAGCCGGAACTCCCAACACCGAGATGCGGAGAGCCCCAAGCCCAGGGAGCTCTGGGTGGGATTGTGGGGTGGTGGAAGTTTCAAGACTTGGGGTTGTCAGATAGGCTAAGATTTTAAAAAGAGTACAGGGGCTTTAGGTATTGGCTAGCGAGGGCATTCTTTGTCTCAAGGAGTAGCCTCTTTATCAGGTCAGTGGTCATGGCCAGAATCTTTAGGTTTAGCCCTAATGGGTAACAGAGGCCTTGCTGCCTGGCGATTGGCCCTTGCTAGTGACATGTGCCCTGGTTGGGGGTTACTCATATTCTAAGGAATTTGGGGCATTTCTTGGGTTGGAGACTTTAGCTTAGGGCCAGGCCTTTTTCAAAATGGAGTTATTAGTCAGGCTGGGCTCTACAGTGTGTGCCTCCACATCGGGCATTGTGGGATCGAATTTGGGACCTTGCACTTGCCAGCCTTTAAACAGATGAACTCTTCAAATTTAAATATTTACCTCTCCTTTTCTACCTACCTACCTCCTTTTCTACCCACTACCATGGGTAAGTGCTCTCCTGACAAGGGCTTACTGTTGATTCTCGATTTCTGCACAAAGACAGCTTGCTGGGGCCTTGGTCTCCTGGATGTGGAAGGGCAGCAAAGGTCTGACACTGCCATCTCTGCTAGCAGGCTTCAGCAGGCAGTGTGCAGTGACACAAGCGCTAAGGTCAGCCTTCCTGGAAAGATAACACGGCGAGGGTGGTTCTGCCTTTCCTGGTTCAGGCTTTCCCACCAGCGCCCCGCTCCCACAGGTGGGGGGAGCCTTGCACGTCCCACACTTCCCCCTTAGTGCTCCGTGGGACTCTGCTTCTCAGCCCAAAGCCTAGGCTGCAAACCTCTGCTGTCCTCCCCCGCGAGGCCTAGCCCTGACACCACCCTACTGGCCCTGCCGGCACCAGTTCCCAAGGGCTCTCACCCCTGTGTCTTTTGCAGTATTAATTTTGTAAACAAAACTGCAGCGCCCTGGGGGAGGGGATACTGTGCGTTTGAACTGTTTTTAATGGTTTTTGTCTTCTCGGCCCCCAGGAGTGTTTTGACTGGAGCGAACTTCTCAGTCTGGGTGGAGCGAGACGTGGCCCCTGGGGAGGGCGGGGAGGCGAACAACTGTGTCAGGGCCGGTGTCTAGGTCTACACTGGCAGGGAAGTGGCTCTGGCTGGAAGAGCTCTAATCTGGTATTCTCAGTCCGTGAGGTTACACTGTACCCCAAATAACCCGCTGCTGCTGGTGTCTGAGCACCTTGGACCAATTGTTATTTATGGGGTTTGTAATTATTGTTCATTGTAAAATTCTATTTTACTGTTACAAATTATGTTATGCTTTCATTTTAAAAGAATTCATTTATTAAATGAAAATACTTAAAAAGTACCTTGTTTAAGGAATGTTTATCCCTACTTTTTATTTTGAAAAACTGAGATTTCAGAAAAGTTGAAAGATGGCAGTGAGCATAGTATTACCACAACTGTTAACATTTTGCGAATTTTCTTTAACTGTGTCCCTTGAAACAAACACATGTTTCTTGCTAAATCATTAAGTTGCAGGAATTATGGCACTTTAAAGAGACTTCAGTCTACATCTCCTGTGAATAGCCAGTTTTCTATTAATGGTAATGCTGTCATCACAATCTGAGAAAATCAAGATTAACAATTCTCTGAAGTGTCTCCGAGGTGCTTTAATATCTTTTATATATCAAAGATCCAGTTAGGGGGCGGGGGATAAGCTCAGTGGTTCCAGTGTCTGTCTGGCAAGCCTAAGGCGCTGAGCTAGATCTCTGGCACCACATACCACAATGCCAGGCATGGTGGCTCAAGCCTGTAATCCCAGCACTTGGGAGGCAGAGGAAGGAGGATTTCTGTGAGTTCAAGGCTCGCCTGGGCTACATAGTAAGTTCGGAGCCAGGCTGAACTACAAAGTGAGACCCTGTCTCATAACAACACAAAACAAAACAAAACAGCCAATCAAGATTTATACTTCAGATTTGGTTACATTTCATTAGCCTGTTCTCCAAAAAGAGCTCTCCATATACACCTTTCTTTTTGTTCCTGGGCAGTGGTTCCTGTGGAGTGTTACAGGTTGTGAGTTTGTTTTTCATGAATAATTCAAACTTTTCTTTTTAAGACAAGTTCTCGCTATGTACTTCAGGATGGCCTTGAACTCACTATGTAGCCCAGGCTGGTCTTGAATTTGCAGGTGATTCTGACTCAGCCTCTCAAATGCTGGGATCATAGATGTATGTCACCCTGTTCACCAGGACAACTTTTTTTTCTGGGTACTAGAGTTCAAATTCAGGACTTTGCAGCAGGAAGATATAGCACCACTGAGCTACATCCACAGCCCGAATCCACAGCCAGAAGCCACAGGGTCCCGCTTTCCAAAGTTCAGGCTGGCCCTGAACTCAAAACAATCCTGGCCTCTGCCTCCTGAGTGCTGGGATTACAGGTGTGAGACACCACCCTGGCAAGGCCAAACTTTTTAAGCAAACATTCTTCACAGGTAATGCTATGCCCTTTTTACTTCATTATACTGATAGATATACATTAGGACACCCTATTATTAGAAAGTCTGATTATTTAGATTAATTAGATTAATTTAAATTAATTAACTTCTGAGTTTCCTCAGAAGTCTTCAGACTTTTCCTCTATAATGAATGATACATTTTTCACTTCCCGCATTTAATCAGTAATATGTACGGTGATTTATTAAGTTATGTGAAAATCCCATTTTCTACATAGCTATTTTTCACTGCACAGTTTTAGCATGCGTGCATGACTGGAGGAGTCAAATAGTACATTAAAGACTGTAAAATAATTTATGCCTTCTACATTTATTAACCCCACTGTCCCCCTCTCTCCCTGTCTGTCCCTCTCTGTCTCTCTCTCCTCTCCTCTGTTAGTCAGGGCTCCTGGGGAGTTGTTTTTACAGAGCTGAGTGTGGATATCAGACCCTGCTCAGGCAAAGCAAGTACTCTGCCACTGAGAAACACTTTCAGTTCCCTATGACTTTGTAAAAAAAATTTATTTTCCAAGAGCTTCAGAGTTTAGTTTCCATATAGCTCACACAGTTTCTCCTGCTATTAACTGATAAATGTGGCACTTAAAACTAATCAACCAGTGTTTCTTCTTTTTTGATGGAATGGTGGTTGAACCCAGAGCCTTCACACTGAGCTACATCCTAGCCTTTCTAGTCTTACTTAGAGATGGAGTCTTGCTAAATTGACTAGAATGAACTTGAACTTGTAATCCTCCTGTCTCAGCTTCCCAAAAAGCTGGTTACGTGAGTGTAACTTAGAGTGGAGAAGCTTTTTAAATTGCCTGGAGTTGATTCTCTTGAAAGTTGATTCTTCTCTATTTTAAAATTTATTTAATCATTTATTGATTTAGCTGGGACTCATAGATATTCCTTTTATATTTAGGATTATAATCCAAGTATTTTATTTATTGTGTTGCTCAAACTGTTCCACTTTGGCCATTGAAAATTTTTTTTTTTTTAGGTTTTTTGAGACAGGGTCTCGCTTTGTGGTTCAGGCTGGCCCTGAGCTCAGCCTCGAACTCACATCACAGCAATCCTCCTGCCTCTGCCTCCCAAGTGCTGGGATGACAGGCGTGAGCCACCACGCCCGGCACTGTGGTATGCGGTACTGGTTGCTGCTGGGCGTGAGTCTCCACACCCAGTATTGTTATATGGTTACCGGGGAATCGAACCCGGGCCCTTGCGCTTGCAAGACAGGCGCCGGAACCACTGAGCTAACTCCCCGGCCCCTGGCCATGGAAAATTTTTAATCTATTCCTGTATCCCTTTCCCTGAGGTACTTTGGTTAGTTTTGTTGTTGCTATCATTTCACATTTCTGTACTTTTTAGCACAAGATGCCACTCTGGTGTACTGTACCTCAGCCATTTCTCCTGGGAGCCCCATATCCCGTGGGTACAGAAAGTGGACACCTGAAACCTGGACAGGGGCTGAGGGTGTAGCTCAGTGGTAGAGCACTTTCCTCAAGTGTGTCAGGTTCTGAGTTTTATCCTCAGCATTACAAAAAGTAAATGAAAGAAATGAACAAATATAAGACTGGGGGGAAAGGAAAAAGAAAAGAAGGAAGGAAGGGTGGAAACCCACCCAGATAGCGGTATGTTTCATGCCCAGGGACTGTCGTTACTGCTGGGCCCTCTGGGGGACAGAGCTAGGAAATGCACATGGACATACAAACTGTGTGTCTGCCTGTGAGTCCTGTTACATGTGTTCACCGTGTCTGTATTAAACTAAACACAGGATGCTGGGATTACAGGCTTGCATCACCATGCCTGACTGACTGATTCTTAAAAATATTTTAATGTCAGTTCTAGCCTACTCTAGAATCCCCTGTCCTTTATCCCACATGGACATGAGTTAACTCAGTTGTCTTGAAACACTTCCCGGGAATTCCTATTTATCAGCGATGGTCAACACACTATGGGAGGCAGACACAACTTCACATTCGATCTAGGTTGCTCATTACCTGTCCATTCAAGGGCCTGTTTTTGTTTTCATAATCATTTACTCTCCAGCTACTCTGGCCTTGCTGTTCTTCAGCTCGCTGCAGATGCTCCAAACCAAGTCCTCGGTGTGGAACACGTTTCCGCACATGTTCATGTGGCTCGTGCCTTCCCTCAGCCAGCCTGCTGATCATCTCTGCCGCAGCACGGAGTTTGTTCTTCTGTGTTTAATTCTTCTCCTTTGCACCCGTCACTCCCTAACATCATGTCAATCAACTGTCACTTGTCCATCTTCCACACTACTACAGTGCAAACAGCGTGAGGGCCAAGACCAGAATCTCATCCCCTCTGTTCCCAGCCCCTAGAGCAGTGCCTGAAACACATACAGCTGGTTCCATTGCTGCTTGTAGAGTGAGTGTTGTTCTCCCTACTTTTGTACCCATTCTAACAAAGTTGTGATTGGTTCTCATAGTAAGGCGATGTGCTGTTGAGTACTGTGTTTATTATGTCTGTGTAGGATTACATGGGAGGATATCCACCTTCGTGGAGGAAGCCCAGTGTGAAAACCATCTTAGTAGTTGTTCAGAGAAAAAGTGCCACTCTCTAAGAAGTAAAGGGAGAGTTGTCTGCATCTGTCTTGGCCAGTCTTTTCCCAGTTTGTTTTGAGGGATGCAGGGAAAAGCAGTGAGGGGGAAAGAACAGGAAGGAGGGGTGGCCAGCAAAAGCAAAGGTCAATAATGTTTTAAAGTAACATCTCTGGGATGAGGATGTCACTCTGGCCTTGTATAAGCTCAGAGTTTGCTCAGCATGTATAAGCTCAGAGTTTGGTCCCCAGCAGCACAATATATGGATCGCCATATGTGTGCCTTGCAAGTGCAGGGGATTTAGTGTCAAAGGGTGTTTGTTTGTGGCAGTGCAGGGATTGAGTCCAGGGCCTCGCCCCTGCTGGCCAAGCTCTCTGACACTGAGCCTTAGCCTGAGGTTTCTTTTTGTATTGAAAAGCTTCATTAATGGTCCAGGACTCTGGGAGAAGTTTAAAGGAGCCTAATGGAAAGAGAGTAAAGAAGGCTTGGGGCTCAGCCGCAGCAGCAAAGATAGTAAGGGAGACAACAGGCAGATGACTCACTGATCTAGTAAGCCCTAGTTATCAGTTTAAAGTCCCAAATATGCATTTAAAAATCATATTTTCTGTCACATTAGGTTTTGTTTCAGTGCAAACAAAGGGTAATTACCATGTTAATTTGGACCTGATGTAGAGATAATATGCCATATGCACTATAGCCGATTGTTAAGTGAAATTTTACTTTTATTTGCTTACTTACTTTTGCAGTGCTAGGGTTAATCCCAGTCCTCTGAGTATGCCAGACAGTCACCTTATTGCTGAGCTATAGTTTCCCAGCTTGAAACAAAATTTTAAAATGCTATTTTAAGAGATTTCTGACCTAAAGTGAAAATTTAATATGCTGTTTTGAAAAACTTCCAAGGTTATAGGGACATAAATAGACATAATCCAGATATCACTAATTGAACCAAGCTATTCTTGGTTATCATCTTAGGTGACACCGTTAAACAAAGCAACCCTATTAATTGTGATAACTATAATCTGGAGGTGTGAACAGCCTGGGTTAGTGATGCCAAGAATTCCTGGAAATTTTTGCAGAGATGGTGGCTGGGGGGTGGTCCGAGCTGTCTCAGTTCTGTTGCCCTACCCTCGTTAGTAACTGCACTTTCTGCTCAGAAGTGGCCCCATAGAGGCTCATGTTTCTGCTGTGTGTCTGCCCTCTGGTGGCAAAACAGAGGTTATGGGAAACACAGAGTAAAGTAGGAATGGATCTCAGCA
>PVIR01018935.1:0-32416 GCA_004026965.1 Petromus typicus | reverse complement strand
CTTGCATGGTAGTTAAGTTACTTTACCTCTGGCAGCTGAGTGCCTCCAGCCCATCTGGTGATGCAGCACTCAGCCGTCTCCACTGGCACTAGTGAACGGTTCCATGGCGGGATCATCACCTCCTCAGCCTGTGACAGCTGCTGCTGACCTGGGTAGTACTGATGTCCCATCCTGGTGCATCCTTGGTTAGTAAATGAGTTCTTGGGTCCTCCAGGGCAAGGTACCTATCTAGGGGCTGTTTGGAACGAGGCCACACTGCAGAAGATGAGCCCGAAGTGAGGAGCAACACGTCTTCAGTATTTACAGCTGTTCCCTGTTCCGCGTGTCATCGGCTCAGCTCCACCTCTTGTCAGATCAGCATGAACCCTGGGAACCCCGCGGGCAAAAATTGTCTTCCAGAAAAAGATTGGGAGAAAAGGCCAGGGATTTAGCTTAGTGGTTCCAGAGCCTGCCTTGCAAGCGCAAGGGCCAGGGTTCCATTCCGTTAACCACATACATCACTGCTGGGTGTGGAGACTCACGCCCGCCAGCAATCAGTACTATGTTCCACAGTGCAGGGCCTAGTGGCTCACACCTGTGATCCCAGCACTCAGAAAGGATTGCTGAGTTCAAGGCTGAGTCCAGGACCAGCTTGAACTATAAAGTGAGACCCTGTCTCAAAAAGAGTAAAAAAAAAGATTGGGTGTTGCTGCCCTTGAGTAACATAGTTTGGTGTTGGGCGATCAGGTCTCATGAAATCTACTAATTAGTTCTAGCTTCCCTAGTCACTTAGCACAGGTCATGTTCATATATTCATGGCCAAGATTTTTTAAAGAGTTGGTTCTTGTTTTGTTTTGGTGGTTCTGGAGGTCCTTGGCGGGCCTTTACGCTGAGTTACATACCTAGCCCTTAACTTTATTTTGAGACAGGGTCTCCTGAGCCACTGAGTTGCCCTGGCTGGGCTTGAACTTTTGATCTTCCTGCTTGAGCCTGACAGAGCACAAAGATCACAGGAGTGCAGCACCACATCTGGCAAGAATATTCTTTGCTGCTGTTGTGCAGTAAATGACCGCAAATTTGGTGTCTTAAGACAACTTTACCATCTGTGGCTTTGTAGATTGGAAGTTTGAAATGGGCTTCCCTGGGCTAAAGTCAAGATAGAGGCAGGGATGTGTCCTTGGAGAGACTTGTCTCCTTGCCCTTCCCAGCTTCCTGAGGCCCCCACTCTAATCGGAACCCTCCATCTTAAAAGCCAGGCGCGTAACATCTCTGGCTATGGCCATGCTCCATAATCACATCTAGCCTTTGACTTTTGCCTCCTCCTCCACTTTTAAGAACACTGTGTCACTGGAGCCATCTGGATAATCTCACTATCTTCAGCAACCTCATTCCCCAAAGTCAAGGTCTAGGATGTAGCAATCTCTGGGGGCCATTATCCTGCCTACTACACACTGTATTCAGGTGTGTTTGGAAGACATGAAAATCAGACAAGTTCTATCTGTTTCTCTCTCCCCTGTGTGAGTGTATTCCACACACCAGCACCACACGCCCTCTCCCAGCCCACAGCTTTGAGCTGCTCCCCCACGCATGCCTCTGTGAGGCTCCACAGCACTCCAGGGAAAAAGCTTTTTTCTCTTTCAACACAGAGAAGCCACTGGGACCACAGTGAAGCCTAATCCGTTGTTTCATATGCATCAGGGAGTTGGGGACAGATGTTGAGGAGGGCAGGCATTATCGTGGGAGGCGGCAGGTGGTATGGTGGGGTACACCTGGGATCCCAGCTCCCAGGAGGCTGAAGTAGAAGGATCCTATGTTCAAGGCCAGCATAAACTACACGGCCAGACTGTTTCAAAAACCAAGCCCAGGAAGGGAAAGGAGAAATGGGTTATCAGGCCGTTAAGGACGTGGAGGGGACTTAAATGCATTTTAGTAAGTGAAAGAAACCAGTCTGAAAAATTGACATACTGTAGGTCTTCACCTCTGCCTAGAAAAGGCAAAACTACAGAGAAAACCAAAAATCAGTGGTTGCCAGGGTGTGGGAGGCAAGAATAAAAGGGGCAGCACTGAGGATTTTCAGGGCGTAAAACTACTCAGACTAAAATGATAGAAATACATCATAGTTTGTCTAAATCCACAGAATGTACACCAAAAGTTAACTCTGACGTAACTGTGGACTCTGGATGATGTGTCAACGTCGGCTGAACAATTGTAGTAAATGTACCATTGTGGTAGGGGATGTTGAAGATCCGGGAGCTACAGGTGTGAGAGGGTGTGGGATGTGTATGGGAAACGCTCTATGCCTTTCCCTTAGTACTGCTGTGAAATTAAGCCTGTCCAAAAGAAAAAAAGCCTTGAACTTGATGTGGTAGTACAGGCCGAGTCTCAGCTCTCGGGTGACCGAGGCAAGAAAATCACTAGTTCAAGCCCAGCCTGAGGCAACTTAGTGACCTTGTGAGACCCTGTCTCAAACTCTAATAATAAAACAAAGCAAGGACAAAGGATGGAGTTCCGTGCAAAGGTCCTGGGTTGGTGTTGAGCTAACCACCTCCATATTTGGGGTGTAAGGGTACAAGAAACTCCCTAGGAAAGTGCGGGAAGCCTCAGGACAAGGAATGCCACAGGCAAGACCCAGACTGGCAGCAAAGGCTAAACCTAGAGGTGGAAGTGACTAGCGCATCATTCCAGGATCTGCCTAGATCCAGGGGTCAATTTTCTGGAACTTTTAGCAAAAACCTTGTGGCCATTCCTGACTACTAAGGCACAGCTGTTTTCATCTGAAATTTCTCCTCCTGATCAGAGTGCAGTAACATGTAGGACTCACTGGACCTACATCCCCAAAATAGTTCATTCTGAGCAGGACTTTTTTAATCCCAGCGTTTAGACAAATGTGATCAAGCCAGTATCACTCGCTTCCAAAAGGATATGAAAACCCGCCCAACTCTCTCTAGACTGCCAAATAGACCGCCACCTTAACACTACATCCCTGAAGAAAGCTGGTCAGGGCAGGTGAGCTGGTGCCTGCCTCCCCTCCCCCTTCCCTACTTCTGGCTCAGAATTCCCCAAATGAGGATCATCAAATGGCTAACCCTGCAAAGTCCTAGAGGGGCCAGAAGTCCAGGAGCTCAAAGGTCTCCTCTGGCCTAGTCTTGCTGGAAGTGGGTAGGCAGCCCGGAGATCCTGCGATGGTCTCCTAGCGGCTACACCTGGGCTCTCTCCAGGTCTTTTTGTTCTTGACCCTGAAGACTCTCGGGCAGGAATTAGAAGCAGTGTTGAGCTGTGGGGGTCAAGAGAAATGACCGTGGCGTCTGAGCCAGACGTGGGCTAGAGCGGCAGGACTGGCTGTGTCCGTGTCGGGAGATGCCAACGCCCTGGGCTGCTAAAGGCATTTGTGTTCTGTTGAGGGACATCTGTTGTCCACAGCCTTGATCCTTCTGTTCCTGGAGTTGCAGAGGAAAAAACCCTGGCTCCCGGCCTCGGCTGTCCCACCCAAAGTACCAATCAAGGAAATGAACAGCGGTGAAGGACATGGAGGATCTGTAATCAACACGGCCACAACTGGGAAGGACAAATTCAAGATGTTTCCGAGGGACTTACAGAATGTTTGAGGTTTTGTAGGAGAGGGGAATGAAGGCAAAGACTGGGGGTTTGTATGGCTGGTGGGAAAGGTGATCCCTGTCTAGTTGATAGCTATTTCGGCACTGGTCCTGCAAGATGGCTCCAGGGAAGTCCTTACTGCTTGAAAGAGCAGCCCTGTTCCCAGGAGATGGCTTCCTCTGTTGGGGGAGGAGGTTGGCCTACTCTTGTGGGGTGGAGACTGGCTCTTCCTGAATATGAAATGACTGGAGGTTCAGGCAGTGGAGAGACTTCTAGACACCTCTGCAGGGAGGCTGGACCAGGACATTGTAAACATGGAAACTAAATGTCCCTGAGATCTTGAGAATACTTTATGTTGGGCCAGGGAGTCAGCTCAGTGGTTTCGGCGCCTGTCTTGCAAGCACAAGGGCCTGGGTTCGATCCCCGGTAACCACATACCATACTAGACATGGAGACTCACACCCAGCATTAATCAGTACCACATACTACAGTGCCGGGAGTGGTGGCTTAATCACCTGTAATCCCATCACCTGGGAGGCAGAGGCAGGAGGATTGCTGTGATGTGAGTTTGAGGCTGAGCTCAGGGCCAGCCTGAACCACAAAGTGAGACCCCTCAAAAAACCTAAAAAAAAAAAACAAAAAAAAAACTTTATGTAGTTCCTTTGCTCTAAGTGGCTTCAGTCAACGATAAATTAAGTAGATTGAGAGGTAATAAACCTCACATCACCAGTTTTTAAAAAGACATTTCTCCAGTGCTCACTTCGGCAGCACATATACTAAAAAAAAGAGAAATTTCTCCAGTGACTGACCTACCTGCACACAGTCTCACCCAATCTCGAAGGTAAAGGAAACAACTACAAAATGAGAGCAGAGATGCCAGCTTTACGCTGCTTTAACTACCTTGGGCGGCTATGGGTCCACCTTGAAGTCCCTGTGATACCTACTGCCTGCCACCTGAGCAAAGAAGACTGGCTGGGGTTTGGTATGAACGTTTTTAACTTTGAAGGTGAATATGTGGCCTCTTAAGCCATTTAATCTGCAGTTACTCAAGATTCTGAGCATAGAATCAAATGTATGGTGCATAAAAGCACAAAAACCAAAGCCTGGGCTGGGGATTTAGCTCCGTGGTTCTGGCACTTGCCTTGCAAGCACCAGGGCCCGGGGTTCGATCCCTGGTAACCACTGAGTGTGGTTGCTGGGTGTGGAGACTCACACCCCACCAGCAATCAGAACTACATACCACAATGCAGGGCGTGGTGGCTCACACCTGTAATCCCAACACTTGTAAAACAGAGGCAGGAGGATTGCTAAATTTGAGGCTGAGTTCAGGATCAGCCTGAACTACAAAGCAAGACCCTGTCTGAAGCTGAGACTGGATCCTATATCCTAATTATTTTTTCCAATAGCTTAAACTGATGAATGCTGTTTTTTAAAAAACTTGACTAAGACAGAAGTGTACTTGCATAATAAGCATTGTCATAGTCATACGTTTAATATTTGCTACTAGTGGTTCCGACTGACTGCCAATTATAATGTAATATACATATATATATACATATTTCAAAACAAAATTGGTATTTGTTGTATCTGCTGTTCTGGACAGGTTTTCCCTATCTGTCTGTCTCTCACTGTCTGTTAGTAATGGGAACTGAACCCATTGCAAGCACCAGGGCCCAGGTTTGGTGTTTCTTGTTTTTTTTTTTTTTTTGAAACAGGGTCTTGCTTTGTAGTTCAGGCTGTCCCTGAGCACTAATCTATATCCCCAGCCTTTTTCTATTGTTTTTTCTTTTTTTTTTTAGGTTTTTTGAGACAGGGTCTCGCTTTGTGGTTCAGGCTGGCCCTGAGCTCAGCCTCAAACTCATCAAAGCAATCCTCCTGCCTCAGCCTCCCGAGTGCTGGGATTACAGGCGTGAGCCACCACGCCCGGCACTGTGGTGTGTGGTACTGGTTGCTGCTGGGGTGAGTCTCCACACCCAGTATTGTATGTGGTTACCAGGGATCGAACCCGGGTCCTTGCGCTTGCAAGACAGGTGCCGGAACCACTGAGCTAACTCCCCGGCCCCTGTTTTTTCTTTTGAACTAGAATCTTGCTAAGTTACTAAGTTGCCCAGGCTGGACTCAAACTTGTTATTCTCCTGCCTCAGCCTCCCAGACAGCTGGGATTTTAAGTGGGCATTTTAAAAGCGAAACCATGTATTCTGCGTCTTTCTATGTTAATATGTGTGAATCAAATCCTTTTTTTTTAGACAGGGTCTCGCTTTGCAGTTCAGGCTGGCCCTGAACTCGCTTTGTAGCCCAGGCTAGCCTTCAACTCACAGCAATCCTTCTGCCTCTGCCTTTTGAGTGCTGGGACTACAGGTGAGAGCTATCCTGCCTGCATTGTGGTATGTGGTACTGCGTGTTGGGATTACAGACGTGAGCCACCATGCCTAGTATTGTGATATGTGGTACCGGGACTGAACTGTGCACTTTGTGCTTACGAGGCCGATGTACAACAAGTTCCTAGAAATGGAACTGTGTTTCTATACCAAACACTTAATAATTTGTTTTGTCAAATTGCCTTCAAGCTTACACTTACACCATGAGGATTTTGTCCTTAGAAAAGCTTACCCCATGCTAGGATAAAATAAATATGCACCAGTTATTTTAATTGACTTTTTGGTCTTTGTAAGAGGGATTTAAAGACTAAGCCTGCAGTAAATAAAAGCAAAATTAAGTTTGGTGTTTTTTTTTTTTTGAAACAGGGTCTTGCTTTGTAGTTCAGGCTGGCCCTGAGCTCAGCCTCAAACTCACATCACAGCAATTCTCCTGCCTCTGCCTCCCGAGTGCTGGGATCACAGGAGTGAGCAACCATGCCCGGCCCTGTGGTATGTGGTGCTGATTGCTGCTGGGCGTGAGTTTCCACACCCAGTATTGTATGTGGCTACTGGGGATCGAACCCGGGCCCTTGCACTTGCAAGACAAGTGCCGGAACCACTGAGCTAAATCCCCGGCCCTTCCTCTATCTTTTTTATATCTCCTTTGTTACTTTAAGACTTCAGATCAGACACGCATAGTGGCACATGCCTATAATCCCAGCACTTAGGAGGCTGAGGCAGGAGCACTGCCACAAGTTCCAGGCCAACCTGAATGACATAGCAAGACACTGTCTCAAAACAAAAACCCCTTTGGAGCAGATCCTTACTTAGATCCCTAGAAGTCTCCAGCCATTGTCCTAAACCTGCAGTCGCCATAGACTCCAGGAAAAGCAGAGCCTTGCAGCCCACCCCATGATGAGTCACCCTTGCGAAGCCACAGTGGTTGCTCCGAGGCTGACCCCTAACTAAACAGGACCCACACTGCCCCCAACAATGATGACTCTTCCAGAACCAGTCCTGAGGTAACCAGCACCCAGACCATGGTTAACCAGGATTACCTACTCTGCCAAGTGTACACATGCCCAGCTGTGCATGCCGGCAACCCCTGCCTGGGTTCCCCTCTTCTCTGAAGCTCCAAAGTTTCCGTCAATCCCAGGAAGATAGATTTTGAGCCTCTTTATCTGTCTTCCCAACATGCTCATGCTGATTAAATCTTTCTGCCTTTTCACCACTACTGTGTTCCTTGATTAGTGTCTTGGGGCGGTCAAACCTGGTCTGTTAGGATTCCTGGAGTTAGGGCTTTGATCCTAAAATGCCAGTAACTGAGTATTGAACCCAGAGCCTCGTACATGCCAGAGGAGCACTGTGCCACTGAGCTACATCCCCAGACTTATTTTTCAGCCAAGGTCTTACTTAGTTACCTAGAGTGGACCTGAACTTTCGGAAGAAAGTCCGAAACTTACACCATGAGGATTTTGTCCTTAGAAAAGTTTACCCCATGCTAGGATAAAATAAATATGCACCAGTTATTTTAATTGACTTTTTGGTCTTTGTAAGAGGGATTTAAAGACTAAGCCTGCAGTAAATAAAAGCAGAATTAAGTTTGGTGTTTTTTTTTTTTTTTTTGAAATTAAGAAAGTTCTGTCCCGGCTTCCCTCCTTCTTGCATAGCTATCTTATCCATCTCTCCTTTTGAGACAGGGTCTCCCTGTATGGTTTAGGCTAGGCCTCAACTTCCCTGGGTATCCCTGGCTGCCCTTGAACTCACAGCAATCCTTCTGTCTCAACCTCCCAAGTGCTGGGATTTCAGGAGTGTGCTACCATCCCTGGCAGGTCTTGGAACTTGATCCTCCTGCCTCAGCCTCTCAAGTCACTGGGTTTTCCAGTGTGCACTATTATGCCTGACCATATGTCTTCGTTTTTCCTGGTACAGGGATCAAACTCAAGACCTTGTGCTTATGAGGCAGGTGCAACATCACTGAGGTATACCCTTGTCTTCACTTTTTAAAATAAAATATCATTAGTACATGTTCACAGTACTTAATGATTACATTTTCATGGAAAACTGGTCCACATACATAACACATCTTAATTTTTCTTTTTTTTTTTCCCCATCACCTATTCCTTCCCTGCCATTCTGCCCCCCTTCCAAGCCTCGGTTCCCTTTGCCTTTGCAAAAGATCTATTTTCATTTCTCCTCCTTCAGTTATTTCTTTCCCAACTTCCCTACCTTCTTTATTCCTGTTTCTCTTGTTGTCTGGTCTACTTCAAAAAATCCTCCTACTGGTATTTTTATGTGCGTGTACATACACAGAGAGCAAGAGAGAAACAGATTGTTACCTAAGAGAAGCCACATGCTGGGTGTCTGACTTACTTTGTGAACATTATGTTGTCAAGTTGTTGTCTATGAACTGACACTTCAAGTTTTTCGTTATGGCAGTTAGGACTGTTGTGTATAAACACCATGTTTTCTTTCTCCATCTGCTGGACATATGTGCCACTTCCCAGATCTGGCTGTTATAAAGTATGCTACTGTAAATACAGGAGAATATATATCCCTGTAATGCGACATCTTGAATTCTTTGGGGAAGACAAAGGGTGGGGGGAGCTGGGTCAAAGGAAATTTCTGTTTTTATCTTTTTGAGGAACTGCCGCACGGATTCCCATAGTGGTTGTACTCATTTGCCTTCCTGCCCACAATGGAGAAGGGTTTCTTTTCCCCACATTCTCATCAGGCATTTGTTCTTGTCCAATTTCTTGATGACGGCCATTCTTTCTGGAATCAGATGGTGTCAAGGCCGAGAGGAGAATGAAGACCGACCTGGCCTCCTCAGTGAGCCCAAAGGAGAAAAGCTGGACTCCAGGTGCCTACGTGCTGGGGAAGAGCTAAAACGGCTGAGGTTAAATTGTTTACCAGGGAAGGTGTTCATGGATATTGGAAACCAGAGGAGCCTTGTGTTACTTTTATTGCTTCTGCTCACATTTGGGTGAAAAAAAGTGAGGTGAGCCAAAGACCTGCTTGGCCTCTGGGTCAGAGAGGAGCACAGAATTGGGTTTAGGAGCCAAGCAAGACCAGCAGGGAGAGGTGGCCCTAGGTGGGGACACCCACCTAGGTGGGGACCCATGTGGGGCTCGGGACCAGGACTCACCTAAAGCTGGCACTCCAGATAGGGATGTGAGATTTCCCTACAGTTGGCACGCAGAACGGGACCCAGGAACAGAAACTTGCTAAGCCTGGACCCGGCTGAACTGAACAGGAGCCCCTGCCTTGGAAGAGTTGGAACGGAAAGTGCCTGACTGGGAAAGTTTCACCCCAGTGGAGAGTAAGCTGTGGGGAGCTCAGCCGCAAAAGAGAGAAAAAGATACACAAGGAAAAACCCCAGGGCAAAGGGGCACAGAAAAAGGAATAAGAATGTGCATGAAGAACTTTTAGAAAAGAAAGGAATGAGCAAAGAGCAGCCAGGATTGAAAAAAAAAAAGGAAAAAGCAAAAGAAAGATGTGAGTGTAGGAAGAAAAACGGTTTTTCCAGTTGATTCTTCTGCCTGTTGTCAAAACTAGAGCTGCTGGTCCGAACAGAGCCAGAGAACAGTGAACCTGGCAGAGCCTCCCACGAGATGTTTGCGTCAGCTGTTATAGGCCAGCGGCCCGTACATTTTATCAGCGTTGTGCCAGTGTACGTGCGTCGGCGCTGATGAAGTTAAAGATATTAAATATTTTCAGGGGAATTACTGTGTCATGAGAAAGCAAAGTAAAAGGCAAAAAGGAATGAGTACACACAGAAGCCTCTCTCATCAAAATTAAGATAACAGAGCCGGGGATTTAGCTCCGTGGTGCCATGCCTGCCTCACAAGAGTAAAGTCCTGAGTTTGATCCATGGTAGTGGAAAAATAAAAATTAAAAAATAAAAGCAGAATTCAGAGTTAAAGGAAAGTGTTAAAATTAAGGATTTTAAATATTTTTAGGGAAGTACTACATCAATGAAAGGAGACTGAGTGTCAATGTTGTGTCGATTAAGGAAAAACATTTGCAAGGATAGACTGTATTTTGTTGGATGATCCGAGCATTGTATTGATGGTGTATTGTTTGCTTTCAATTCTAAGCAAAAATTTATTTTTATAGAAACTTTAGGAACCCTGCCAGTGTGGGGCAGGAGTTTGGTTTATGTCATTCCAGAAAATGAATAGAAAATAGGAAGACAATGTATCTGTCTTTTTGTAGAAACTGATGAGGCTTTGATTCGGGAGGTATGCATAGCCCCAGGAGAAGAAAATTCAACCTCATTCTTTCAGCTATTTAAGCACCCTGCCAGAAAGGGGGCGGGGCTTACTTGTGTCCTTACAGGAAATAGACTGACAGTATGGAATATGGTGGAGGAATGTGACTTGACTCTCAACCGTGAGAGCTCTCTCTCTGATGACAGCTAAAGAAAATCAGCCAGGAGGCACAAAACTCATCCATCCCTGAGGCCTGCTTGGCAAGTACTTCGGTGGGCCCTTTGGGGAATGTTTCAGACTGCCAATTACAACTATGACCTTCTGCAGGAAGAGGCCAGAGTGGTCTTCGTCCATTGCCCCCTGCTGTTGGAGGTGTTTCACTGGAGGGGATGGCTTATTGGTATAAGCAATTAGACAGGGCTATGCTCTTTTTTCTTTTTCCTATTTTGAGACAGGATCTCACTTTGTAGTTCAGGCTGGCCCTGAACTCTCAGCAATCCTCCTGCCTCTGCTTCCCTAGTGCTGGGATTACCGGCATGAGCCACTGATACAGAGGAGCAAGGTCTAGCTCCCAGCCTGAAATACAAGTCCATGTTATCTGAAATTGAAGAAAGAACTTTAAGAACGACAGAGGTTTGAGTAGGAAAATTTTATTGAGAAAGTTTCTGCCTACAAGAGGCAGAAAGGAGAACCCAGAAGGATGGGTAACCCATCCACCTCACCTTTTCAGAGGACTTTTATGGAGCAAAGCCACGAGGTGAGGTGGGTTTAAGGTAGGCGCTTTCAAAAAATGGACAGATACAATCAACCAATAGTAAAGTGGGGGCTACCAATAAGATTTAAGAGATTGTAACAAAAAAGTAAGGAAACAAATTTTATGGGGGGGTGGTAGGGTGGGTGGGGCTATGGGAAAAAATGAGAATTAAGTTGTGTCTTATACTGGTACAAATCCCCATTATGGAGTGCAATCATGATGTGTATATTTAATGTACCAATAAAGATAATTAAAAAAAAAAAGATTTAAGAGAAATGGGCAAACTATAGTTAACCAATGGGATTATAACAAGTCTAGCTGCTTAAGCAAAACTGATCAAATGGGGTCCAATGACGAATCGAGTCACATAGCAAGCCTATAGGGGTTTTTTGTCAGACTTTTCCAGGTAGATTAAAGTCCTGGCCCTCTACCCTGGGGAATTTGCAATCACTGCATTCCTGTGAAGAGGGTGGATCAAGATCTTGATCCACCATCCCAGGAGGAGAGTGAGGCCTATCACTCACTGCTATCTGGAAGGGGCACTTTTGTTAATGGGCTTACCTTTGGTAAGGGTCTCCTTTCTTGCAAGCTTTTCGAGGACCAGGCTGGTCCTCATCTATCTACCTATCACATGTCTAACTAACTTTTCAACCTATTATACCACCACACCTGGCACCGTGGTATGTTGTTGTCAGTGCTGGGCATGACTTACAGGCATGAGTCACCACACCCAGCCTTGTAGTATGTGGTTACTAGGGATCAAACTCCGGACCTGGCCCTTGGCAGGCAGGTGCCAGAACCAGTGAACTAAATCCCAGGCCCAGGTTATGCTCTTTGAAAAGAGCCAGTACAGATACACTGCAGCCATGGATGAAGGCCTAAATTAAGCCAGAGCTCAAGGCAAAGGATAGAATGGTCATATGTGCATTTGCTTATATCAGCCCAATTTCCTCATTCTTTTATTGACATTTAGATTATTTCTTTCTCTGTTCACCTTGCCCCAAACGATGCCGTACTGAATGTGGCTGTATGTGTCCATGTGTCCTTTGAGTACTGAAATACAGTTGCTAGACATGTGAGCACAAGAATGTCTTCTATTTTCTTAGATAAGCAGCTAGCTTATTTAGAGAGATAATGTAACTGTAGAGAAAAAAATGGAAGTTTAAAAGTTAGAATTTTTTTTTTTAGAGATAAACTTTCTCCAGACCTTCTCATGCTTAGAACATAATCTTTCCTAACCTCCTGTCTTAGCAGTATAGAAAGAAAGTAGTGCCTCTGTAAGAAAACTAGAGAGCCAGGGATTTAGCTCAGTGGTTCTGGCATCTGCCTGGCAAGTACAAGGTCCCACATTCAGTCCCTGGTACCACATATCACAATGCCAGGCATGGTGGCTCACACCTGTAACCTTGGGAGGCAGAAGCAGGAGGATTGCTGTGAGTTCGAGGCTAGCCAGGGCTACACAGTTAGTTCAGGGTCAGCCTGAACTACAAAGCAAGACCCTGTCTCAAAAAAAAAAAAAAGAGAGGGTCGGGGATTTAGTTCAATTGTTCTGGCACCTGTCTTGCAAGTGCAATGGCCCGGGTTCGATCCCTGGTCTCCACATACAACAATATTGGGTGTGGAGACTCACTCACACTGGCAATCAGTACCATGATACCACAGTATCAGGGCATGGTGGCTCACGCCTGTCATCCCAGCACTTGGGAGGCAGAGGCAGGAGGATTGCTGTGGTGTGAGTTTGGGGCTGAGCTCAGGGCCAGTCTGAACTACAAAGCAAGACACTGTCTCCAAAAAAAAAAGAAAAGAAATCTAGAATAGAATATGCAGATGCTGCCTTAGGAGGTCATGGTCCAGATTTGTTTCCACAAGGAAAGAAAGGAACCAAGAATAAGGTGGAGGGAACAAAACAAGGGCAGGAATTTCCTTGTCTGCTTTCTCATTATATTCCTCCCTTCTCCCTTGCAATAAAGCCCTTGCACACCTCAGAACATGGGGTTGTTTGAGACGGGGGAAGTGGAGATTTAAGAAGCCGCTGGATCCGATTCTGAGCTAGCTTTGAATAAGCCTTCTCCACCAAAGGTTCTCTCTTTGGTCCCTTGAAGATCAACAAGTAGCACAGACTCGTGTGACCAGGACTAGTCCGGTTCTCTCTCTTTCACCTAGTGCCGTACAGTTTTTGCTCCAGATGATTACAGAACGGGCTGCCCTCTGTTTTCTTCTTGTTTTCGAGACTGAGCAGTTTTTTGTCCTTTTTTTTTGGTCATTCACAGTCCTTTAAATTACCTAGCTATGCATTTCCCTGTTGTCCTTTTAGGATGTCTATTATATAGAAATTCTTTATATTTGAGGGTAAATCACTTTAAGAAAACCACAAGACTAATATTTTAAGGATCTTATTGAGGAAGTTATAAATCATTCCATAAAGAATAAGTGAATATTTATTTATTTATTTATTTATCTGAGACAGGTTCTTGCTTTATAGTATAGGCTGGCCCTGAGCTCAGCCTCAAAGTCACATCACAGCAATCCTCCCGCCTCTGCCTCCCGAGTGCTGGGATTACAGGCGTGAGCCACCACGCCTGGCACTGTGGTATATGGTACTGGTTGCTGCTGGGGTGAGTCTCCACACCTAGTATTGTATGTGGTTACCGGGGATCGAACCTGGGTCCTTGAGCTTGCAAGACAGGCGCCAGCACCACTGAGCTAATTCTCCAGCCAGGGTATTTAATTTTTTATATCAGGGCCAGTGTTTTAATATTCAGCATGCAGGTGTTATAAATAGAAAATGTACATTTGGGCCAGAGATGTAGCTCAACAGTACCACACTTGCCTGGCAAGTGCAAAGTTCTGAGTTCAGTTCCCACAAAATTCTGCATTTGATTACTGGTACTGAAGGGGGAGGAAAAAAAAAGAAAATATATATTTAAAAAAAAAAAGTGACAAATAACTTATTAGTAATCCCTCATTTCATTTTAAGATTTTTCTCCTAAAAAAAAATTGGATGGAGTACTAGTGAAAAAATGTCAGTGTAATAGTTTTGTATGTTTAATGGAAATAATCCTATTTTCATAGCAGTAATCATTATAACATGAAAATGCCATCTTTTCAGCTCTTACTAGGTGCCCAGCACTGTGCTAAATACTTTATTTACACGATTTGATTTATTATTATCCTTTTGTGTGTGTGTGGGGGGGGACTAAACCAGGGGTTTTATCATTGAGTTACAGCCCAGTCCCTTTTATTATTTTTTATTATTATTTTGAGAGAGGATCTGGGCTTTTGGGCCAGATTTATTTCTGCAGTGTGGTACTGTGATTAGGAAAGCCAGTCTTTTGTCAGGGTGTGTGTGTGTGTTGCAAATATCTCTAGGTATTTGCTTTTCATTCTCATGTGCTTTAATCCCCTGTGCAAACGTTAGTTTGATCCTCTTTATTCTGAAGATAATCCTGACTCCCTCCTGTTTCCTATGTACATCTGAGTCTTGTTTTGGCTTCTATTTTGCCTTGTTTGCTATGATTCTCTTTAATTTCAAACGACTTTTTTTTTTTTTTTAATAACAAAGTCTCACCATGTAGCTCAGGGTGACTCTAAACTCACTATGTAGCCCAAACTGGCCTTGAATTTTCAGCAGTCATCCTGCCTCAGCCTCCTGAGTGCTGGGATTACAGGCATGCATCACCACATGCAGCTCAAATGACACTTTTGTTTTTGTTTGTTTTGTTTTGTGAGACAAGGTCTCCCTTTGTAGTTTAGGCTGGCCTTGAACTCACTATGTAACCCAGCAGTCCTCCTGCCTCTGCCTCATGAATGCTGGCATTATAGGCATGAGCCACCACGCCCAGCACTGTGGTATGTGGTTACTTGGGGATCGAATGAGGGACCTTGTGCTTGCAAGGCAAGTGCCGGAACCACTGAGCTAAATCCCCAGCCCAAAATTTGGGATTCTTTAATGCATAATAACAGTCTGACTAGATTTTACTTTCTCATGAATGAGGGTTAAAGCCAAAGCTGCACACATGCAAGGCAAGGATCTACTACTCAACTGTGTTCTTGGCCCTTTTCATTTTGAGACAGTTTCACTAAGCTGCCTGGGCTGGCCTTAGATTTTTTTTTTTTTTTTTTTTTTTTAGTATTTTTAGTTTTTTGAGACAGGGTCTTGCTTTGTAGTTCAGGCTGGTCCTGAACTCCGCCTCAGTCTCACAGCAATCCTCCTGAGTGTTGGGGTTACAGGTGTGAGCGACCACACCCAGCACTGTTGTATGTGGATACCGGAGATTGAATTTAGGATCTTGCCCTTGCTAGGCATGCACTGGAAACACTGAGCTAAATCTCCAGCCTAGGCCTTAGATTTTTGATCCTCCTGCCTTCACCTCCTGGGGAGCTAGGATTGCAGTTATGTGCCACCATGGCTGGTCTTGACTAGATTTGTGATGCTTGACTACTGACAGCTTTTAAATCCTCTTCTTCTGAGCCGATGAATGAAAAAGCCTGATGCCCTCTCTTTGGTCAGCTGGAGGTCGGATCCACCATGTGGGACCCTGTGTGAGTGGGAATCCTCACCTCGCCCCAACCCCAACAACTAAAACCAGACCAGTCCTTTGCTTATTCCCTCAAGCATACTCAGACCAGAGAGAACGATTTCCCTCTCCAGATACATACACTGTGTACATACTCAACCTCTTCATACCCTCGGTGTGTACGGGCATTATCTGTCTCAACATTAAAACACAGTGTTGTGCGTCCATGGGGGAACAATGGGGCAGGGGGTCCACTTACCTCGGCCCAGACTCTTAACATGCTGAACTAACAGGGAATTTTAGGAGAATCTCCGCCATATCATATCTTTCCATTTCTTAGTAAGGCTTTTTGTTCTACTTATTCACATCTTTTTGCTTTTTCCTCAATAATACTTTATAATTTTTTGTAGTAGTATATCTAGACAAACGTCCAGTTATCATGCAGGTCTTCCTGTGAATGAAATCCTTTCATTCCTGTTGTCGTTGGTTATTATAGAAAGGAAAATGAGTTTTTGTATCCAGCAACTTGTTGGTCTTTTATCGTGTCTAGTAACTTTTTGAACGTTGAAGTGTAGACAATCCACATTGTCACTGAACAAGGATCTTTTATACTTTCTTTTCCAATTCTTGTGCCTTATTTCTTTTGCTTACTGTGTTGGATAAGACCCTTAGTATATTGTCAAACAGAAAACATCTCAGCATGGATTTCTGTCTTGTTTGTAACTTTCAGGGAATTGTTTCTAACAAGTAAGTTCTTGTATTTGATTTGATATATACAGGATTTTTTTTTTTTTTGAGACAGGGTCTCACTTTGTAGCTCAGGCTGGTCCTGAGCTCAGCCTCAAACTCAGCAATCCTCCTGCCTCTGCCTCCCAGAGTGCTGAGATTACAGGCATGCATCACCACATCGCCACCTCCTCTTTTGGATATAAGGATATTAAGGACATAAGCACTGCCTGGACAGGACTGTCCAGATAAGTGTTATCTTAAGGGCCCTGGGAACCGAGCAAACTAGTGTTATCTAGAGAAACTGCCTTCTCGCTCGGTGCTAAGCCAGCTGCTCCTTGGAATTCCGGTCATACAGTGGAACAGGAACAAACTCATGATGCCAGCGCTCAAGTAGTCTGAACCTCCAAACCACCTTCCCTACCCTATGTGGTACGGAATGGAGCATGAGGGAGGGGTAGGTGCTGACAGTCTCCCTGGCACCTCTGAAAGCTCCAAGTACTTTCTGGCAAATACTTGTCCAAGCCATCACCTCCTGAGGGTGCTGTTGCTAAGTACATGCCCCAGTGGACGTGCCGAGCAATGTTACTGCCAAGTAGGTTCCCGCGTGTGTTTCGCCCAGGAGTCCTGCTGTCGAGTGTGCAACTCTTTTCAGATTTGCTGTGGTGATTTGAATAGTAGACAGCCCTTCCAACCCTCGCAGGTAGTGCTGTAGGGTTTCAGAGTTTCTCCTGGACGCTGCTCTGTTAATAATCCTCCAGTCTGGTTACTGTTACCTATCAGTTGAGGGTTGTTTTGCTGGAACCTGATAAAAATCATGGATCAGCAAAGTACAGTTCTGCTGGAGGCTCTGGCAGTAACTGCTGGCTGTTGCTCTTTGTTGCTGATCTTTGTCAGCAGCTAGTCTCAAAGTCTTCAGGATAACGGCTGTGTGTGTGTGTGTGTGTGTGTGTGTGTGTGTGTGTGTGTGTGTTTGTAAAGCAACCCCTCTGAACCCTGAGTAGATGTACTAGACCTCCTGACCCAAAACTATCCAAGAAGTAAATCCGGGCTTTATTTGAACAGAACCTGACTGCAGCCCAGGGGAGTCACTGCATAAGAAGGAGCTGTCCTGGACCAAACAGGAAGTCTGAAGAGAATGCTCCTCACACGGCAATTGTAGGCCAATGCTTGGTCTAAATTTGAGCCTGCTTATCGATCTGAATTCAGGCCTGTGACTGGTCCAAATCTGAGTTAGCCTATTGGCCCAAATTGATCTAAACTCAAACCTTCATATCCCAGCATACTGATTGGCCCAAATTCAACACAGTGTGACCTTATCTAAACAAGAAAAAAATTTTAAAAGCTTAGTTTAAGATACAGCTTAAATTCAAGCCTGCTATAAGGGGGACAGGAAGATTGACCTGAGCCCTAAATTTAGATGCCTTTCCTGAGTACACCCCTAGTACCCTTTGTATTTCACCAACGCCTCATATTCCTCTTGTGATGAGCACAGTAAAGCCATCACTTGAGCGCCAGGAGTATTATTTACATTCAAACAGTCTTTGAATAAACAAACTCAAATGTAACTTAAAGAAATTCGAGCCTGGGGAAGTCAGGTTAGACATCATCCAGAGTGGATGTGGAGCCCCCAGGACAGCCCCAGCTCCCATGCTGGCAGGTCAGGAGACATGAAGAGATTTGAGCTGTTGTTTCCAAGCGGAGGTTCAGGTCAGGGGCCAGAACCAGGAAACTTCAGGAGGGCTGGCTGTACATATCACAGTTGGTTGGAATTTGGGGCTATTGAGGATGTTAATAAAGGGCCTGGCTCCCTCGTTGGTCTCGGTCACGCTGAGGACGGCTCCCTGCAGCTTTCTCAGAGATAACAGCAGAGGTAGGGAGCGCCACAACGGACAGCTGAACTGCACTGCCTGTCGCCTGCTGTGGCCTGGAGAGCCACTGAGGCTGTCCCAGCCCCTCCTCCAGAGACAGGAGTAAGGAAGGGGACAAGGTGGCGGTGCGCGGCAACTGTCAGCCAACCAGGCCTCTCTCCAGAGGCCCTTTTCTCTGAGGGAAAGTGGAGAGTCAGGTGCTTCTCTTCTCCCTCATAAGGACTTGTTAGTGTTTTTTGTTTTCCTTTAGCTGGGGTCTCGTGTTGTACAGGGGGACCTTGAACTCACCATGTAACCCAGGCTGGCCTCAAACACTCAGCAATTCTCCCTCAGCCTGCCAAGTGCTGGAATCTTAGGCGTGTGCCACCCCGCCCAGCAGGACCCGGTAACGAGTCTTAATAAATCTAATCCCTCACCAGCTATACCTGGGCATTTTCTTTAGTCTTCTGGCAACCTTCTTCACTGCCCTGGCAAAGCTGAGCTACAGATGGCATATAAGTTCTGTGGAGAAAGTAAAATAAGGAAAGGAGATTCAGAGGCTGGAGTCGGAGTGCTAGAGCTAAATCAAAATACATCGCAATCAATATTCCTGAACTGAGGTGTGAGGATTTTACACCTCATCTTGTGAGACGGATCACAGTATGGAAACTCAATGACTGGCTGAAGAAACTGTTTCCCAACTTAGAGTAAGAAAGGAGCTAGTTAAGAATATTCTTTTTCCCCTTTTTCTTTTATGCTCTAACATTGGTGGGCTAAAAAATTATGGTTAACAAGCTGGAAAAGAAATTTGAAATGCCAAATAGACCAAACGAACATGGACCACAGAGTGCTTACTCGGTTTCTAGTCTGCAAAGACTAGGAGGAAGGAAAAAATTTCAGTTTAAGTTTGGATTATGGTTTGCACCTTAACTAACAGTGACCACAGAGGCTACTGTGTTTTCACCCAGTGGCCATGGAAATAACCTCCACCGAGCAGGTTCAGAAGGACAGAGGAAGATGAACACTTTTTTTCTTTTTTGAGACAAGGTCTCACTTTTTAGTCCAGGCTGGCCCTGAGCTCACTATGTAGCCCATGTTAGCCTCAAACTCACAGCAATCCTCCTGCCTCTGCCTCCCGAGTGCTGGGATTGCAGGCGTGAGCCATCACGCTCAGCATTGTGAAATGTGGTACCAGGGATTGAACTCGGGACCTTGTACTTACCAGGCGATGCTGGAACCACTGAGCTAAATCCCCGTCCCCTGGGTAACTTTTTTCTGCAAAAACTCTTCCATACATGTCACACTGCAGCCTGGCCACCTCCTCACCTTGAATGTCCTTTAGCAGTTTGTTTTTGCCTCCCACGTATTTACATATTTGTAGTTATGTGTAACCCTCCCTCCCTCTCTCTCTCTCTCTCTCACACACACACACAGGCACACACGCATGCACACAATGGCCTTTGTCCCCCACCTGGGGAGCCCCAGCAGTGCAGCTTTCTGAATGGAAAGTCCCCGCTTCCACTAACAACGTCCACACTGCTAGATGTGCTGGGTGCCCTGCTAACTTCAAAGCTGGTCCCCACTTTGTCCCTCTGCGGTCTCCTGGGAGTAGGCTGATGTCATTCCACATTCCACAGCTTGCCCTTGAGCTACTGGCTTCATTCCATTCTTCCAGGTTCCACAACCACCTCAGTTAGCTGACATTATCTCATCTTCCGGCTCCATGGATGACCAGCAAACTAGCTAAAGTTATTCGCTTTCACAGAAAGAAAGTGAGAGATGAAGAATGTTCCTGGGGCGCCTTATATGATGTCACTTCATTTTTATTTCCATGCCCCAGGGATTACTGTCTTCTGCTCAAAGCATCATTCTTTACCTCCCAGCTCAAGCCTTAACATCTGGGTTTTTTCTTTCCTATCAGACATGTAAAAACCAAAAACCAAGCAAGGGAGGTTCTAGGGCTGTCGGTGCTCGCCTGTAATCCCAGCGCCGTGAAGGCCAGAGGATCTCCACGCGTCCAAGCCCAACCTGGCTACATAGCGAGACTCTGTCTGAAAAAAAACAGTGAAACAAGGCGGGGGGACATGAAGCTGGGAATGGTGGCTCATGTAGGTAGTCCCTGGGGGAGGCTGGGGCGGGAGGGCCATGAGTTCAAGCCCAGGGTGGGATACATCGTAAAGACCTGTCTATCAGTCTGAGTCTGAAAGAGAAGAGGGCAGGGAGGTCATATATGCTTAAAGTGGGGCATATACTTAAATTTGTGGTGCTCATGTGGCAGCAGATATGTGAATCATTGGGGAAATCCATTGATTGGAATGTTGGTCAGGGGCTAGGATTTAGCTCAGTGGTTCCACGCCTGTCTTGCAAGCGCAAGGTCCCAGCTTCAATCCCTGGTAACCACATACAACAATGCTGGGTGTGGTGGCTCACACCTGTAATCTCAGCATTCAGGAGGCAGAGGCAGGAGGATTGCTGTGATGGACATGCCACACGAATATTCCCTATAGAAAAGTCTATAGTTTGTTTTTCTGTATCCTAGGAAAATAAGTACTGTGAAATTTTTACAAATGGAATGTCATTTGACTTCAGAAAATACATCCAAATACGCATAACAAAATACATGAGTATCTGCCTCCTGATGATCTGATGGTTGGTAAAGACCTCGCTGAGGGGTTTCTGACACTGACTACACATTAATACCAGTATAACACATATGGATAATCTGAGATATAACAAAATGTGGCTATAATCTCAACACTCAGGAAGCCAAGGAAAGTGGCTTAGTAATTAACTGCTTAAGGTTAAATTAAAATCATCCTCCGTCCCAGCAGGACTATCGCATTTTGAATTCATGCTATTCATTAACAATACATAAATAACTTGGTTTCCCAGACATTCCTAATACCTTTTCTGTTTCCTACCATGACTTCCTGGTGTCCGAGTGAGTCCTCTGTGGGCTCCCGGCTCATGCGGGGAACATCTCAGCCGGGGATGTCAGTACAAGACCTGGCAAGCTCGAACCTCCCTGAGTCCTCGCGAGATGAGACGGGAACCGGGAGCCCGCAGCGCAGGCCACCAGGGAGGACAGCTGGAGCTCCCCTGCTGTGACTCAGCCTGCCACCACAGGCACGTGTTCTGGGGACCTTTAGCTCTGTTCCTAATGCCTGCGACCGACTGACTCGGTCTCTGGACTGAGTCAACTGGTGATGAACTTCAGTTGAATGGGTGAGAATCGGAGCCTCGCTGACTTGGCCTGCGGACCTCTAACCTCTCTTTGTCTTTGCTTCCACAGTTTTGCTGGATATTTACTTGTCTGTCCGCAGATAAGCAGAGGCTGCAGGGACCCTGTAGCTGCAGGGACAGCTGCTCAATAAATACTAGTTGGACAAATGAATTGATTGCAGCCGTACGTGGGATGCCGAGGTCTCTGCTGTAGCCCCAGCCTCTTCCTCACATTCCTAAGTCCCTTCAGCCCCACGGAAGCCAGACCGTGGTCTCTGTGATCAGGTCTCTCTAAAGAGCCTCCCTCTCTCAATCTACTTTTAATTTCCAGGCAAGTTGACCAAATCATTTTCAGGTGAAATTCTCCGTTTTAACATTGGCACGTGACTTATAAGGTGAATCCTCATATGAAGCAGACAAGATCTGCAGGCTGCTCTGGGCTGATGGACGGATGGCCGGGCGGGGAGCACAGAGCAAGAAGCCAGAGACAGGCACTGGAGGTTTGGGCACACTTTGGGTAGTGGAGCTGTAGCCACTGATGCGTTCTGAGCAAGGGGTTTGCATGGCTGCAATGCTATGTTTTTTTTTTTTAGGTTTTTTTTTTTTTTGAGACAGGGTTTCGCTTTGTGGTTCAGGCTGGCCCTGAGCTCAGCCTCCAACTCACATCACAGCAATCCTCCTGCCTCTGCCTCCCGAGTGCTGGGATTACAGGCGTGAGCCACCACGCCTGGCACTGTGGTATGTGGTACTGGTTGCTGCTGGGCGTGAGTTTCCATGCCCAGTATGGTATGTGGTTACCGGGGAATCGAACCCGGGCCCTTGCGCTTGCAAGACAGGTGCCGGAACCACTGAGCTAACTCCCCGGCCCTGCAATGCTATGTTTTAGATAAATCATCAGGCTATGAACTAGAGGAAAGTTTTTGAGGGTGGAGCACTGGAGGCCCTGGAGACAGATGACAAAAAGTCACGAAGACAGTCAGCTGGCCGTGGATTCATTTGCCGAGGTGTATGACGGCAGAGGTCACTCTCGGGTTTCTGACCTGGTATTGCAGGCAGAGATCCCGGAAGACTGGGGGAGGGCAGGAGTGAGGGGAAGCTGCTAGCTTGCAGCTAGCTCATCAGTCATTAAAGTTTCACGAGGAAAAAAGAAGTTTACAAACAAGGGATAATGAAAACCATGCTGGGTTTGTCCTTTTATCCAGAAAGCCACTGAGGCCCTGGCCCTGCAGCTTCCACGGCAGTTCTGGGGCTCCACGCTGCACCAGAGACAGCGTCAGCTCACAAGGAGCCCACTGTGGGTTCCGGAGCCAGAGACCAGGGTCACCGTACTGTGAGGGCAGCCGGCTGGCCGCAGGCCGCTCTGTTGGCTTCTCATCTTCATCCTCTTGATACTTCTGGGCCACTCACTGGCCCTTCTGACGAGCCCTGCACCATCTTCCTGTGGTGTGTGGAAGGCCAGACCTGCTTGCTTTGGCGGGGGAGGTTTCCTGAGGATTGAACGCAGGGCTTCTGCACTGAGCTCCACCCCCAGGCCTTCCTTTTCATTGAGTCAGGGTCTTACTGTCTGGGTTTCAATCTCTGCTCAGCTACTTTCCAGATGTTCCACTGGGCAAGTTCCTTAACCGTCCTCTGTCCTAAGTTTTCTCACCCCTAAAATAGAGACACTAGTAGGACTAATACTATACAAGATTGGTGAGAAGCAAGTAGATATTGTGAAGATAACATTGACGGTTGTGAAGTAAAAAACGTAGAACAGTAATAGTATCTACTTCCCAGAATTACTATGGAAATTAAATGTACTAATATATAATATGCTTAGAACAGTGCCTCGTAGCATTCAGCAGATGCTACTTATTATTTTGACCTTTTCCTTAAATGTTTGTATCTGTCCATGCACCCATGGGCCAAACCCAAGGCCTCGCAAAACATGCTAATCGTGCACTCTACCATTATTTCTTTTACCTTCTAACTTTTTTTCTTTTCCTGTCTTTGTGGTATGGAGGATTGATCTGGACCTTGAGCTTGCCTGGCAGGCTCGGGTCACCTTCCACTATTTCTTGAATGTGAAAGTAGTAAGTATCCATGGTAGACAAGTACCAAAATGAGGGGGGACCCGCCACAATGAAGAATCAGATGTATAAACACATAATAACAGATGGGAAGACAGTAATGAATGCACCTACCAGGTGCAGAGGCGACTCGCAGTAAATGATTAACTTGATGAGTGGGACCTCGCATGCCCGATGGACAGGAAAGTTTCCACAGAAACCTGAGGCTTATGACAAAGTCCCTAAAAACAGACAGGCAACTGTGTGGGTGGGGTAGATGGAAGACAGGCACTTCAGGCCTTAGCTTTGTCCTCCACGTAGTACGTGCGCCATGCCATGCGTCACTCCAGGGCAAGGTATGCAAGGGACAAGTGGGAAAGAAATGCCAAGTGGTTGAACAGGAAGTCGGCAGCGCTGGGAAATGGAAAGCTACCTGCAGCTGAATTTCCGGGAGTTAGGGTGGACAGTGGAATGGTCTGCCCGGTGTAACAAGGAAGAGGAGCAGTGAGACACAAAGCTACGCAGACATGGGGAGACCAGCTGAGGGAGGCCAGACTTTAAGGCTGAGAACGAATTTTATCCTGTAGGAAGACAGAAGGCACCACTTAATGAATGCTAAGACTGCCAGAGGTGCTTTGAGGGGATTGAACTAGACCCCTTAACTTATTAGATTATGGTCAGAGACGTGATGAGCAAGAACCTTACCTCCAGGGTTGGAAGCGCTGGAGTGAATAGGAGGAAAGACTGAAGATAGTGGGGGGAAAATAAACCAGACAATCGCCCGGATGAGGTTACCTTTTGCACACACGTTTCCCCACTCCAGGACACCGAGGCCGTGAGGTCCCGGCTCCCACCGCTGGACCCCCCAGGGGAGTCTTCCTATCTCTGACCGTTTGTCAGAGGGATTACCAACACCTTCTTCACAGACCCTTGTAAGGAATCATTTACAAAACCTCGAGGAGAGGGCCAGTCAGCTGTTAAACGAGGCTGCGTGTCAGCTGTCGTCCCCACCCCCTAGGAAACCCTTTTGCTCTGCAACCTCAGCTATGAAAACTTTGCCTCTGACCACAATCTCTGACAATCTTTCTGTTACTGAATCTGTTACTGGCTAAGACGATGTTAAGTTAGATACAGGAAGATGAGGACAGAAAATAACTTAGGGTTTGACACTGAAATTTTAAGACAGCACAAAAATGGGGCAAACATCCAAGTTTGAAACACACAAAAAGTCCAAGCATAGGGGCCAGGATTTAGCTCAGTGGTTCTGTCGTCTGCCTGGCAAGCCAAGGTACCAAATTCAATCTCTGGTAATCACATACAACAACGCCAGGTGTGGTGGCTCACGCCTGTAATGCCGGTACTCAGGAGGCAGAAGCAGGACTGCTGTGAGTTTGAGGCTGAGCTCAGGACCAGCCTGCAAATTGAGAAATTGTTAAAAAAAAAAATTCAAAGGTTAACTTTCAGATTTCATTTATAGACAAGTGTTCTAACTGGAACTATAAAGCAAGACCTTGTCTCAAAAAAAAAAAAAAAAAAAAAAAGTCCAAGCATAAACATTCTGCAGTCTGGGGAGACCCATCTGGACCCTGAGGGAGAGATCCAGCAGAGAAGCAATGGCTTCAGAGAGGTGGGGTGTAAATGGATTCCAAGGACAACGGTATAGAAAGGACAGGCTGATAACATGGCAAAACAACGAGTGGTCAGTTAGGGACTGAGATAAGCGATCAGCAGGGGAAATGGATGATCTGTGGGCCAAGTCAGTAGAATGTTATGGAAGTCATTTTAAAAAATTATTTCAGTAAGGTGTGGTGGCACACGCCTGTAATCCCAGCACTCAGGAGGCTGAGGCAGGAGGATTGCAGGGAGATCAAGACCAGCCTGTGCTACATAGTGAGTTCAAGCCCGGCCAGTATCACAGAACAAAATCTCGTCTCAAAAAATTTTTTAAAATGTTCACATGATGGTCAATATCAGTTGCAGGTACCATTTAGATGACCAGAAAGGCTTATCCTTCCAGGGTAGTTTTAGTATGTGTGAGCAGAGAAAGCGCTGACCCTTTAGGTTCAGTGACTAGAGGTATCTCTCCTGGAGCCCCTCCGAAGGTGACTACAGTTATCAACCAACCCAGGCTGTCACCTAGAATCTCTTTACCATGTATCTATATAACCTGTTCTCCTAGAACCTAGTTCAGTTTTATCTTCTCCTAGGACATTTTCGAACTACACCATTACTCTTTCTTCCTTCTCTGTGAGACAACTGTAGATTATTGCCCTAGAAATCATGATACAGTGTAACCTGGAGCTTAAAAACCTGCTTTGTGACTAACAAGCAGCTCAAGTGATTCTAAAGTAGATAATTCACCATCCACATTTTGAGAAACAGTCAAACTGTGTGTGGCAAATGCTAAGAGGCAATGTAGGCAATTTCATTCTAGTTTTGTGAAATTAGAAACTTGGTTGTGATGGCCAATTACCATATATGATTTAATACTTTTTCAAGAAGACTAAAGTCCTAGGTATTTTGAGATTTTCAACCTAGCAATCTCCGTGGATGTAAGATTCTACCAAGAAATCTAAATTGCTACTCAATAATAAAGTACCTTTTTCAGGTACCCGATACCCAGTAACACATTTCTATTTTTGCTTGTTGGTCTTAAGAACTGTACCGCACAGAATGAGCTGCAGCTCATCATGTCCTATATGTGGGAGGAACTCTCAATGGTTTTATGTTGATTTGTGACAGTCCAGTATCTAGAAGAATATGATGGACAAAGAGAAAAGGAAACCTCATATTTGTTACTGAGAAATTGTTTTTTTTAAAAAAAAATTCAAAGGTTAACTTTCAGATTCCATTTATAGTCAAGTGTTCTAACTGGAATAAATTTGGTCCCTGCACAAAAACACACTCAATTTCCTCTTCTGAAAAACTATTCTGTTTAATAGTGCACTTCATTTATGCTACAAGATGAGCAGGGTTGGGAAAACAATGGAAGGTCATCCCTTGGGTCGGGAAAACTTCGGGAGTATAGTCGAGCCCTGCAAGGAGCCCTGTCACCAGGTTCAGGCCTCAGCCTTCTTCTCTGGGCTCTGCTCTTTATTTGCATTAATCCTGGTCTGTGGAAGTGAAGTAGTGGAGTTAGCAGGTCCGGCTGCCGGTGCCAGATGTTAGAGGTAACAGGGCGGGAGAGGCTGGCTGAGCTCCTTGAGACATCCTTAGAACTAGAAGTTGGAGTAAGTCACTTGCCACCACAGGGGTGGGAAGAGGAAGACGGCAGGAATCAGAGGCCAGTGCTGAATGCTTCTGATCTGCACCCTAGGTCATTCGCTGCTCGGGTGGCCTTCCCAGTCAGTAGGGGAGGCGTGGGGGTCTGCCTACAGTATCGCCAGACTGCTCTTGGAAACGTGATCATGTTGCTTCAAAAGCCCTATGAGATACAGTCACTGTGGAAATCTTTTTTGGGTCATTTCTCCCTCTTTAAACAAAGTAAACCCCTCAATACCCAGTTTCTTTAATTAACAACGTCATAAACCTAACAGCATGTTCCTTGTCAAATCTTATAGCTGGATTGGGGACAGTGGCTTCAAAATACAGCCTCAATTCTCCTTCCTAGCAAATAGGAGGGCCAGAATATTCTTTCCACTGCCTTTTGTGCTTGCTACAATGATTCCAACTAGTGGAACTGTTGGAATTTTATTCCTACTAATCTTCCATCCCCATGTTGGAAAGAAAGGCTCCTCTGGCATGAAAAAAATGGTTTAGTGCAAACTTCCAAAAAGGGGTGACTGGTCCTCAAGCTTCCTCTGTGCCCAGCGCTTAACCTGCCACTTGCCTCTCAAGCTTTGAAGGCTGCTACCATCCTAGGAAGTCCACTGGGGTTCTGATCACTGCGCCACGATGACAGGCCCAACTGCCCTGTTCTCTAAAGGGAAAGGTTGGAAATGGAAGGGACACAGCCTAAGTTGTTCATACTTGTAAAATAAGGCAAGAGCTCTTTAGACTCGGGAAGTGAGGAAACGGGTGTGCAGCTCTTTCACGTGGATGCTCTGATATTTAATTCAGCAGTAACTCTGAGAGAACTTTTGCTCAGAGCCATTACATTCAAAGGTTTCTCTCCAGTGTGAATCCTCTGGTGGCGAACGAGAGCTGAGCTATACCTGAAGGCTTTTCCACACTCACTACATTCATAGGGGTTCTCCCCTGTGTGGATTCTCTGATGCTGAATAAGGCCTGAACTATAGGTAAACTTTCCTCCGCACTCCATACATTCATAGGGCTTCTCTCCAGTGTGTATTCTCTGGTGCTGATAGAGATGTGAGCTCTGGCTGAAGGCCTTTCCACACTCGTTACATTCGTAGGGCTTTTCTCCAGTGTGGATTCTCTGATGATGAATAAGAGTGGAGCTCCTACTGAAGGCCTTCCCACACTCATTACAAGCATAGGGCTTCTCGCCAGTGTGGATTCTCTGGTGGTGGGTTAGGGTGGAGCTCCAGCTAAAGGTTTTCCCACACTCATTACATTCGTAAGGTTTCTCTCCGGTGTGGATCCTCCGATGCAGGATGAGAGCAGAGCTACAGCTGAAGGTCTTCCCACAGTCATTACATTCATAAGGTTTCTCCCCAGTGTGGATTCTCTGGTGCTGAATAAGATGTGAGCTCTGGCTGAAGGCCTTTCCACACTCACTACATTCGTAGGGCTTTTCCCCTGTGTGGATTCTCTGATGCTGAATAAGGTCTGAAGTTCGATTAAAGCTCTTGCTACATTCATCGCATTTATGGGGTCTGTCTCCTACAGGAAGTCTCTGATGTGAAATGAGGCTGGAGCTCACAGGGAAGCTGTTCCCAAACTCATTATACTTGTCATTTCTCTCTCCCATGGGGGACAGCTTTCCCTCAACTGTCACTTGACCAAAATCTTGGATTTTCCTATTCAGTCTTTTCCCAGAGGAGCTCCCTAATTGCCTCTTCAGACTGACTTCTTGCTCATAGGCTTCTTCAAATTTAAGACCCTGAGAAATATCCTTTTGGAATCTTCCCAATAGCACCCTACGTGATTCTGTATCTTCTGACATTTCTTGATCACTTTCAGTTCTGGATTCACCATCTGGCACAAAAGAAAAACAAACAAACAAAGTAAATGTCACTTGTTTCTTGTGGAAAAAAAAGAATAAAAGTGAGAGGACAAGATAATCATTGTAACTGATTTTTTAAATTCTTTTTTTTTTTTTTTGAGATAGGGTCTCGCTTTGTAGTTCAGGCTGGTCCTGAAGTCAGTCTCGAATTCAGCGATCCTCCTGCCCCTGCCTCCCAAGTGCTGCGATTATAGGCAGGAGCCACCATACCTGGCAATGTGACTGATTTTTACATGCCTTTTACATGACTGAAAGGAGGCCAATCTGCTATGCATATAGCTACTGGGAAGTAAGACAACTGGCCGAAGGAACAGTAAGAACAAGTCGGGAAGCAAAACCGAGGAGAAAAGAGCTCAAAGAAGAGAAGAAGCAGAAGCTGTCAGGAGAGAGGATGGATCAGGCAAGTTGAGAACCAAAACTGGGGGGAAAAGGACATATTATTTACCAAGTGGCAAAGTCTTCAGAGAGGACAGAGGCTGTGGATGTACCTAGGGAGATGGCAGCTGCAAAGCAGTTTAAAGAGGAGCAAATATAAGAAACTAACAAAGATGGCTGAAGAGAAAGGTGAGGAGGGCGATGACAGGCAGCAGTGCAGCGGGAAGGCGCAGGAAGGCAGAGACTCGAGGGACTCCTCCAGTGCGCCAGGTCAGCGGAGCCGCCCAGTCTCTGTCCCACTGCATACGCCACACCCACAGACACAGGCAGGGGGAGCTCACCCCAGCTCCAAGCTCCAGGCCAAAGGCTGTGCTTCTGTGGGAATAACTATTGGACCTCAGTATTTGACTCCTCTGTGTGTCACTACTTCTGAAGAATAAGTGTAAAGGGTTTAGGTAGTAGCATTCATAGTTTGTTTTTCATTTTAAAAAGTATCAGAGGCAGAAACAGCTGCTTTTCCCTTAGCTGAACAGGACCTCTCTGTTCTCAGTTCCCTTCAGCCAGGACCCTTGGCCCTTCCTCATTCCACCCAAGAGATCACGTCAGGACCCAGAAATGGGCGAGACAGCAGTGAGGAAGCTCACGCTGCTCAGAGTGGTCAGTGTACAATCTAGACCCCAGCTTTGCGGGTAAGAGAAAGAAAGTGTACTGAGAAGTCACAGTAGGGAACCCTAAAGGGAAAGGTTGGAAATGGAAGGGACACAGCCTAAGTTGTTCATACTTGTAAAATAAGGTAAGAGCTCTTTTGACTCGGGAAGTGAGGAAACAGGTGTGCAGCTCTTTCATGTAGATCCTCTGATACTTAATTCAGCAGTAACTTTTGCTCAGAGCCATTACATTCAAAGATTTTTCTCCAGTGTGAATCCTAACTTCAGCACTGCTCAGAAAAACGTTTTCACTGAAGGTGGGATGAGAAACAAGGAATTAATCCTAAAGACTAAGGAGATTATTTCTTCTTAAAACTTCAGACCTTATTCTAAAAGTTTACATTTTTGTAAAAGCAGCAGGTGTCCTTGGTCCTAAACAAACCAACAGGTCCTGCAGGGGGATCCAAGCGACAGCAGGAGAGCCGAGTCCCAGAATGTTGTCCTGAATCCTTTAGAAAAGCTGCTGGACTATACGTGAAGTCTGGAGCACACGTGGACAGAGTACAAAATCTGGAGTTAAAAGACTCAGGCTTGAGCTTTGCCACCCAGCAGTGCCATGACTGTGCAAAAGGCATCTGACTGGGTTCTCCAACCTTGATTCCTTCTCCTGTAAAATGACAGTCATGCTAGCTACCCTGACTCTACAAATGACAGTGTAAATGTCAGTTTGGGTTATCATTGTTATTAGGATCTTCCAAGACCAAACCAATCCCTAGCTACCTGCCTGCAGTGACAACACTGCTACCACCAGCAACCAAGGAAGCACAGACACCAGAGAAGTCCTGATCTCCTTACCCGGCGAGAACACATTTCCGTAGTTCTCCAGCATCACGTCCCTGTACAGGTCCCTCTGAGCGGGTTCCAGTCGCTTCCACTCCTTCCGGATGAAGTAGATAGCCACATCCTCAAATGTCACGAGCTCCTGAAACAACACGGTCCCACGTGCAATTTCAGAGCAAGGGTAGGGACTGGCAACCCTCAAAACAGCAATCAAGATGGGGCTGAAAAATGACTTTCGGCTGGGCACAAGGACACATGCTTGTAATCCCAGCACTCAGGAGGCTGAGGCAGGAAGATCACTGTGAGTTCAAGGCCAGCCTGAACTACAGAACAAGACCATGTCAAAAAAAAATTTTTTTTTAATATCTTTGTGGGATGTGGGAAAAGGCAGTCAGAGCAGAGGATGACAGACAAGAGTCCATGATAGAAGGTAAAGGTCCATTATTCAGTGAGAAAGGAGTGGATTCAGAAAGTAGGGCACTGAACACAACTGTCCACAGGAAGGAAAAAGACGAAGGGAACCATAGCGTACCTGGGACTTGGACTTTAGCAGAGCAGCTGCCAACATCTCGTCCCCCAGACTGTCCTTCTTGGAAAAGGCAGGAACTTTTGAGGGTGGAAGAGCTGAAGGACAAGCAAAGGGCACAGAGTGAGTCTCCCGCTCTCTGGCTTCTTCCCTTCTCCACCCCCAGATGAGATCTGTGTGCTACAAGTGTTTCCTGCCTCTGTGGGGACCACAGTGCTTCCCTGTAATTTGTTAAGTTTGCATATGTGTCCCCAGGAATTCCAAACTTCTAGAGACAGCAGATTTTGACAAAGAAGAGCCTTAAATGCTCTTTCCTGAAAAGCAAGGAAATAAATCCCATTAAGAATGAAAACAACTTGAAACTCAAGGACACTGTCTATAAAAGCAAAACATATTTTAGTGGCTTCCTATCTACTTTATGCTCCTGCACTGACCCCAAATGATGTCCAAAAGTCAAGAAGCTAGTCTATGACAGTCTATGACTACGAAGTCTGCTGTTACAAAGTGCCTGAAGAACAGAATTCAGGGGTGTCGAGTCCTACATGTGGTGCCCAAAACCTTTCAAAAATGCCCATTTTAAGAAATTCCACTGGATAACTGCTGGATGAGTATAATAAGGAACAAATCCTCATCCCTCACCGCTCTCAAGCAGGGCCTGAGGTTCCTGAGATACATGATCAGCCTGAGTTTCCATGGGGAGGGAAGCTGTGCTGGGCTCTGATCTCCTGTCTGCAGACTTGGCAGGAAGCAGGTTTTGAATGAGAATGAGGAAGCACTGCAGAAGCAAAAGTTCAAAGACAGTTTATTTAGAAGACACTCCTTGTGTACAGAAAAACAGCAACTCGCACCTTAGTCAACAGCCAACCGCAACAGGAAAGAGCAGTTGGGACTGGACTGCTAGATCCCGGAACACGTCCACTCATCTCCTGTGAGGACGCTAGAGAAGGATGCATCCTGGGTCCAGTTTCCCTCAGTGTCCCACCCCGGCTCCCTGCTCAACACGCTCATATTTATAAAACAAAAGTGTTTATACTCATCAGGATGAAAAGCGTAAGCCACGTCTGTTGCTGTGCTTCCTCTTACAGAGAAGGTAGTAGTTTTTATTTCTCTTTGAATCAAAATATATGTCTCTGAAGCAGGAACCAATTTTTTTTCAACGTAAGATTCTTTATTATCCTAGTTTTGTAAATACAAGTATCTTCATTGCCCTGTTGATACCATAATCGAAAGAGGTCTGTTCTCTCTAACTCTTGTGGATAAAACATAGTATCAGTCCTTAAGAGCATGGGAAGGGAGGCAGCCAGAAACCTCCTCAAAAACCTCTGGTTTCGATCTATGTAGTCATTCATTCACATAGTGAACATCTGGGTGCCAACCACACTGCTAGGAGTGAAATAATCAGGGAAGCAGAGTATTTATCTTATAGTGTTACATTCCCATATGGCACAAAAGTGGGGGAGGAGCCCTGCATGACTCACTTTAAATTCAGAAAAGTCTAGTGACGTTTGGGGATTTAGCTCAGTGGTTCCGGCACCTGTCTTGCAAGCGCAAGGACCTGGGTTCAATCCCCGGTAACCCCATACCATACTGGGTGTGGAGACTCACGCCCAGCAGCAACCAGTACCACATACCACAGTGC
>PVIR01018934.1:0-32633 GCA_004026965.1 Petromus typicus | reverse complement strand
CTGGTCAGAGTTTTGCCGTACAAAATTCAGAAACACAGGCTTTGTTAATCACTATTTGCCCAGTATCATGACATTTATTCCACTGCCTGAGTGGGACTGAGGTTCAAAGTCAAGTTTGCAGGAGGAGCTGGAGCAAAGTCAGCCTGAGAGCCCTTCCTGGACGTGGGGGCTGGCAGCACCATGAACGTGGCCAGCCCCATACTGACTGACTGACTGCCGCCATGAGCTGCAGGCCTGCCGTGTGAATGCCAGCATTCACAGAGCACCGTTGCCTTGTTAATCATCCGGGACACCTGTCAACACCAAGTCTGGCCACAGCTCATGATTTCCTTGAACCACAGACGAAGGACACGCTCTAAAGCCTCTCCTGGGGCTCTGGCTCCAGTCTGGTCCTGGGTTCATCAACTTCCCTTGCTGGCTTTTGATCATTGGTGTCTTGTCTCTGATTTATTCATCTCTTGATTTTCTACCCATCTCTTTGTTGTGGGTCCCTGGAAAACGTGTTCTAGTCCTAACCCCAGGTACCTGGGAATGTGACCCTTTTTGCAAATAGCTTTTATAGGTCTTATCAAATTACGATGAAGTCATGTTGGACTGGAGGGTGAGGCCTATCAAAAGGGGAGGTGTGGACTCAGAAACACAAAGGAAGCTCTTCTGGGGAAGACAGCCACGTGAAGACAGAGGCAGTGACCACAAGTGATGTCAGGATCTATCCAGGAAGGAAATCTGCCTGTGCATCAAACAGTTCCGGGAACTACCAGAAGCTGCAAGATGGCTTCTTCTCCAGAGCCTTCCAGGATGCAGAACTCACAATGCCCTCATCTCTGGGTCCCTGAAAGAATATGTTCACTGTATAAAGCCACTCTGTGGTCATTGCTTACTGCAGCCTCAGGAACCTGATCTGCTACTCTTTCTCCCACTTCTTTCCTGCAGTGTGGAAGAATTTAGTCTCAGTGGTGGTAAGAGGTATAGAAAAAAGAAAAGAAAGACATACACACTACAATGAATGGAGATGGCATGATGTGACATGCTATGGGAACTCACTTTTTTCCTGACCAAAGGAGCATAACACTACATAGTTAATTTTAGCTGAAACTATTCTCACAAAAATGACTTCCATTTGATATACTGCATTCTAAATTGGAAAGAGAAATGTACTCTTTGTTTGGCCAAAACCAACTTTGAAAATGTTCGCCTTCTAGCTTTTTTTTTTTGCTCTAAGCTCTCTCAGACTTGTGACAACGTTTAAATGGCACCTCCAGGAATAAATCCTGCATTTATCCCCGCAGACATCCACGCTGCTGAAATCATGCTGATCTCAAGAGAGGAGTGGTTTCCTCCGATTTAGCTTCCGCGCCAGAGCAGGAGTGAGATTCAGAGTCAAGACTTGCAGGAGAGGGTCACCCTATCCACTCACTGAAAGGAGGTAGAAAGTGATAATTTGTTGGAAGCAAAACAGAACTTTTTTTCAACTTCTTATTCCTGTGGTAGTTAAGGAACTATGAAAACAGACATTTATATTTTCTCTCCTATACTCTGTGCTTTATATTGTCTCTGAGCTGTGTCATACCAAGCCCTGGGTAAGAGACCTACAGGGCGGGGACAGTTTTAGAAGGGCCTAGATGTAGCGGGAGATGTGCTGTGGAAAATCAGCGTCCTTCCAACATGAAACCTCTTGATCGCCTTCATCAGATCACTTTCATCTTTTGCAGATCTTCTCAGCACAATGATTCAATTGTGTAAATTAATACTATTTTTAATTTTTTTTTCCTAGAGAGAGCTCAACACCAGAGCACACATTTACCAGATTCATAAATTCCAAGCAATTTTGGCAGAGTAGGAAACGCTGAGATGGAGATGCGGGGTGGCGCTGAAATGTTTAAAGGCTGCTCTGAACCATTCCAAATCTGATATTTTTAGAGCAAAGTTTTGAAAATACCACTCTGTAATAATTCATAATCAAAATAGCTCTCCACAAATATGGGAGCCAGAGACCACTCTCAGAATTGGAAACTGGACTAAACACCAATCCCGGGAGCTCAGTTCTGGGAGCAGATATTGCTGCAGTTGGCTGGGTTCAGCACCCGCTCTCTCGGTGGACAGACTCCCTGGGCAGGACAGCACCCTGGGGTGCGTGGAGGTGAGCAGTCACCTGGCTGCAGAGATCAGTGTCAGAAGGAAATGAGCTTCCACCTCTGAGCCCCACTGGGACTTCACAGGTCCACAGCCCCTCAGCGCTCCTCAGATAGGTGAGCTCCATCAATCTTCCTCTTTGAGGAGGAGCTGGGTACACTGAGGTCTTACTGTCCTTGTCCTGCCCCACCCCTCTGGCCCTGTTACCTCTCCGCTGTCACCCCAAGGAGACCTCTCTAACCTGACTCTGTCTCGGCATGGCGTCCAGAGGACACAGCAGATTTTTGTGACCAGTTCCCTGACTAGACTTGCTGAGACCCAGAGAATCTCCATCCTGGGAGAACGAGTTTTGGCTGAGTCTACAAGTAAGTGGAACTGCGTCCCAGCCAGCTACAGGGATTTGGAAGGGGAGTGGACTCCCAACGGCTATATGTTTAGAAATTAAGAAGTGGAATTTCACTGAAAAGAAAAGCTGGGGGAGTTATGATCACATTCACAGGGACTGTAGACCTCCTAGCCACCTAAGAACCTGGTTGGTATGAGGAAGGGCATTTTTAAGAGCTAGTAGTAAACCCTATGGTGAAGCTCTTGCTTGTCCTGGGCCCTCAGGGAAAGATCATGTTTCAAAATAAATATTAAGGAGAGTGGTGACTGGAGATAGCACTCAATGCAAAGGCCCTGCCTGGTTCAGTCCCAAGTACTGCAAAAAATTTTAAAATGCCCACGGATCAGGATGCCACATGGCGGACGCAGGCTGCTCAACAGGACCTGGCGAGCCCGAGTCTGTGGCCGGGCTCAGAGAGACACTGCCATACACTAGTGCAGTCGTTTAATAGTTAATTTTGACTTTTTTGTTTTCTCTTTAGCATCCACCTCTCTCACCACAATTGCAGTGGTTTTGGGGGCAGGAAGATGCTGAAGCATCCCTGCCCCTGATACCACCTCTGTAGCCCAAGCTGGAGAAGCGCCCTGGCAGTGCCAACCCCTCAGTAGGTGGGGGAGGGAACTGTTCCACCTACTCTCAGGACCAACCTGGAGGCAGCACTTCCCCTGTGTGCGTGTGACCAGACACTCCTTTCTGTACCCCAAGTTCTGCGACCCTGGGCCCCATGCACCCCTTCCTGATGCCCTGGGTGCTGGCTCTTCAACTTCAGTTTCAACACTTTGATATCCTCAACACAAGATTCTCACTCTGGGGCATGCCTGGGTTCCCTTTGGTTCCCAAAACTCATCCAGCCACCCTGAACCCAGCTCCTTCTCTAGGTTAATCCCAAGGCCATGTCCCCTCCTAGCCCCTGCCTTCCTGAATGCAAGAAGAAACTGTCCCACTTACATGGGGACACATGAAGCCCCAGGAGGGCGCTTTCTGTAGGCTGAAATCAAGCGAGTTTTTGGGGTGGCATTTGTGGTCTTGTTCCTAGTGATTGGTGAGGGTGTTCCTCATTTTCCTTTGAAGTATCCCACTGTCTCTTGGGTAAGCTCAGGACGAGGAGTGTGGGAGGGCAGGTAGGGAGGATCTCTGTGCACAGAGCCAGTGCTCTTCTCCTGCCCCAGTGCCCTGCTCCTGCGATGGGCTGCAGTCTCTGAGCAGCCTCTGCCTTACGACTGATGGCGCCAATGGCTGTACTGGTGGGAACTGTGACTGTCTGCGATTTCATAGAGTAGATGAACACAACTTGCTCCTTGTAGCAAGACTAGCTTTTGTTTGATCATTCACTCCCCACATGAGAGCCGGTGCCTTGGAGCCCCACATATCTGCACCCCAGCTCAGCCCAGCCCTCCAGCACCTGCCCCCACCCGTGCCTGTCTCAGCCCCACTGGCCCATCTCAGAGCTCATCTCTGCGCAGACAGCTCAGGCATGCTATATTCTAGAATATTCCTCAGGTGTCACAGAGGCTGGGATCCCTGCATTCTCTGACTTTTGTCTCAGAGAGAGCTAAGGACCACCAGGTGTTCTCAGAAGTGGTACCTTGGAGCGGCTTCCCCTGAGATCAAGTCCCTCAGCATTACCAACCCCCGACATCTCCCCAGCACTTCACTGCATGTTCCTGAGAAAATGACTCAGCTGACTTCATAAGAAAAAGCTGATTCACGCTGTGGTCCTGGCACAGCTTTCCAGGCTCCACTTATTGGAGCTACATCTGTGCCAAGTCTTACGTGTTCCTCGGGCTCTGCACACAAGTCTCTTGCAGGTGACAACAAGCCCACTTCTCATCTACACCTGCTCATCAGTTCTTCCCCAGGCAGCCATCAAAGGGGTTACAGCACTTGGGACACAAGCCCTTGGAGGGGATTAGGCAGCTCCTGTGCTGACGGCAGCCACACGGGAGAGTGAACCCTCATTGGGCTCCAGGGCCATGAGCAAAGCAGTTCAGGTGTGGTGGCAGAGGGATGCCACCAGCTCCTTGTGACTCTAGCATCTACAGGAGCCTGAAGGGGTCGAGGCACAGGAAAAGAAAAGGACAGCACCCCTAAGAGCGCCTGGCTCTTCCTCCCTCTCTCTGCTCAGAAGTCCATGAAAATGGGAAGAGGTGGGGCAGAGGGGGTGTGGGAGCGGAGGGCGTAGTGGGCTCCTTTCTGAGTCTCGCAGTGAGCCCAGAGCTTCCCCAGAGAAGAAAAGGCAGGGTCGGCTGTGGACACGTTAGTCTTCTCGGAAACTTGCCTCTGCGCTCAGGGCTAGGCCGGCCTATCTCGGGCGCACTCCTGTGAGGAATGATGGCCCAGAGGGGCTTTCCACGAACTCACTGTGACACTGGAAGCTTTAGAAAAGACCCTGGCTCAAGGGCACCCTGATTCTCATCAGATGGTGACCAGCAGCGACCCTTTGTGGCTTTCCAGTAAATCAGGCAGAGGATTTTAACCTTGCCCTTTGACGAATCTGAACTAAGCCGAAGTATCTCCTGTGGAATAAGCCTCAGACTTAATGCAAAACAAAGATGGTGGACGTGTTTGTTTCCCCTGAGTTAGACTAAAACTGATCAAAGGCAGCAGCCTTTACCTTGTGGTCCATGTGTTCTGACCACACTGTCTCAGGCTGCAGTTTAGACTAAACTAAGATTTCTACAACTCATCTGTTCATTTAAAGAATTCATTAAAAATATGTGGCTTTTATGTTTTAGTTGTAACCTGAACAGTTGCTTTGTTGAATTTGAGAAGGGGAAACAGAAAGACTAAATTGTAAATGTATGATTAATTGCTAGAAATAGTTAAAAGTTTATTTTCCTACTCTTGCATTTCCTTTCTCCACTTTAAAGCCAAATCTGTCCTAACATGTCAGAGAGAACAAGTCCACCGCTCTTCTTTGTGGAGAACTTTGAATGGGCCTGAGATAGTTGGGTGATTTGGTGGCACATCTGCTACCCAGAGCTTCTAGGGCTTTTAGGAACCGAGCAAGGTTAGCTCATGGGCGAGAGATGGCCGCCTCTGGCTGTCCGCATCACCGAGGCTGAGGCCACAGGTAAGTCACTGCTGAAATCTTCCCTGGCATCATGCCTTTCAGGTCCCCTCACCCACAGACACATGCTGGGCACTGCTTTCGGGGCAGTGTCTGGATTTTCCAGCCTGGCACCCACTGAAAGCATGGCTGTGCCATTCACGCTTGATGAATGATAACCCCCTGTGCTCCTATCTCAGAAATATCCATCGAAGGCCAGGCGGGTGCTTGGTGTCCTGCTGAGACCAGACCTGCCCAATACAATGAGAGGCAGCGAGGCCCATGCTTGGCAGACACTCATGGCCCTGGACACAGCCCTGGACAACCCGTTACCCACCACCTACCACCTGTGTTCACTTACCTGATGTGGTTCTCTGCCCTGCTTACTATGTCTGAATATTTACATGCCTCTAAAATCCACATACTGAAATAACCACCCCCAAGATGATGATTACAGACATGAGAATTTGGGGGTAAGATTTGAGGGTGAAACCCCCTTGAATAGGATTGGTGCCCTGATGAAAAATGATTTTTGTTGTGGCATCCCGAAGGGCCTAAGGTGGTCTCTTTTGTCTTGGTCTCTTCTTCAAGGTCTTTTTGTGTCCCATACCAGGATCTGGAAACAAAAATTTCAAGCACTCCTCAAGAACCACTCAAACCCACTTTGGACACTAGATGAGCTCCCTGGGGGCCTCAGTTGGACCTTTTAGGAATTGTAGTTCTGTCCCACATTCTACCAAAGGTTCTGGGCCAGGTATACCCACAGCTATGAATATTAGCCAGGACTATCCTGAGAAGAACGAAGCTCGGGAACAGACAGCTGTACTGAGTAGCCGCCTCCCCAGGTCCTCTGGTTGAGTCCTTTTTGCCACCTCACCCCAGCACGAGGCTGTCTGTCCAGCCATGAAGGGGCTTCCACATCGTATATCCATACTAGATACTCTATGCATTCTGTACTCATGCAAAGGTGGATTTTTGAAACAATCGGTCCTTTACTGTGTGTTTTTATATAAAGAATAGAAAGGAGAAATTCAAGTTAGATTCTACTTCGATACATGATGGTGATACACTTGGTCACTAGCATACCTGACCACTGGTGTGGCCTTAGCAGGTGACTACACCAGGACCCAGGAAACTTCTTCCTGGTGGAACAGGTTTGGAATCAGGTTTAAAGGAAACAGGACAGTGGGCGCTCCTGGAGATTCCTTGTGTAATCTTAACCTGCATCCATTTACTGCTCACATGTTGAGTTTCTTTCTCTAAGTACTAATAATGTGGGATTTAATGCTTCTTTTCGGAAGTTTTGTTATTTATAGCCGGAACTCTGCTGCAATGTCTCTGCTGGTAAATCTTCCAGGCTCCTTGTACACATTGCCAAGTCCCTCCACCTCCAAATAACCCAAACCAAAGCTACGTTAGAAATTAATAACCGTGACCATAAATCAGACTGAAAGTCTGATCCTTTCATTTTGCGTTCAGCATCATGACTGTACCAGCAGCCCAAGGCAGATAGGACAGAAGAAAACCCCCCTTAACCCATGACACATTTCATCTCGGGAGCATTCCTCAGCATGCGCCAAGGAACAACTGTGTGTCTGAAAATCTCTCTCCAGCACATCTGGAAACTCGCCCCCATCACTAATTCAGGAATATAAGTGGCTTTGATTTGCACGCGTAAGGCATTCTCTTCTCTTCATCTCTTATCTTGCACGCTGTGAATGAACTCCTGTGATCTATGGCTGCAATTACTAAAATATGAATTAAGAGCATTATGCAAATGAGGCTGCTGTCAAGAAGCTGCTGGAAACCCAACGGGTGCTGGGGATAATCCAGCCCTCACAGGACCCTGCTCCTTCCCCAGCGTCCCCTCTGCGTGGAGCCAGAGCTTTCTTGAGTCCCTGAGTCAGACCTTCCTGGGCTAGTCAGCAGTGACAGTGACCACTTAGTCTGCTCCTCTGGCCAGTGTGAAAGCAGACTGCTCAGCTGCTGCCAGTGATTCCTGCAGGTGCCAACACCTGACCAGCGCTGGCCCCTTACTGTGGCTCTCATAGGTAAGGACAGCCGGCCACTGCTGCCAAGTCCTCCTAAGCTGGTGCCAGGTGCACCCATTTCTCATAGATGAGTGACATTCAGGGGATTGAAATCTCAGGGGAGGACTCTCACCCTTCACAATCCTTCCCACTCTGCCCGTTCATGCACCCAAGTCTGTGCACCTCGTACTGAGACTTGAACAAGGCAGACGTGGCCAGCACTGCAAATATGTGAAACCTGGCACTGTTCCCAGGAGCAGAGCTGTGACCAGGGGGCTGGATCCCAGCCTGTGAGAGCAAGGAACACGGTGCCTACTTGCTCCTGAAGTAAAAGAAATTGAAGAGAATGGCCTACTTGGCTTCTCCTGCTATGTGACCCAGCAGAGATCCTTTCCCTTCCCTGGCCTCAGCTTCCGCCTCCAGGAATTGGAGAGATCAGGGCAGTCGCCTTTCAGGGCTGCTGTGACTAGAAGGCTTACGTCAGAAACTGACCGCATCACCGAGCTGGCGGCTGGAGTCCAGGGTGAGAGGCCAGCCCAGCTCTACCTTCCTGAAACCCATGGCCTTTGCCCCCTTCGTCTGCGGTAGCCCCTCAATGTCACAGCACAGCCCAACCTTTACACAGCACTATCGTCTCTTTGAGTTCTCCTCATCCCGAGCCCTTGGGGCTGTTTGCAAACCTCACAGTTTTCAGGGATGTAGTCATCCTGGTTAAGGCCCACCCTCCTGGCCTGCTTCCATGTTGCTACCTCTGCAAAGACCCTGCTGACTCCTGCCACACTGCTAGGCGCTGGGGCTTAGGACTCCATGTCTCTTCTAGGTGAGACACATGGGCCTGAGCCTGGCACGTAGGCCCTTGCTTGTCAGGATGAGAGCTGATATGTATGGGCACAGGTGGCCGTGGGCTCAGCATCCCCATGCCTCCCACATCTCCTCCCAGAGCACGAGAAGGCGAGGACAGCACCCTTCCTTCTTACGGTCAGCCCAGCCCAAGGCAATGGTGGGCTTTGGTCAGGACCCCAGCTCTGTAGAAAGCCAAGCAGGCTGCCTGCGTCGCCATGGGACCTGCGGCCAGATGTGCAAATGCAGCTGCCCCAGAAGAGGCGAGTCACGTGGGGCTCTGGATGTGGCACAAAACATGCTTTCTTCCCAAATCATGGGTAATTATCCCCCTGAAAAGACTAAGATTGTTCTTTGTTCTGAGAGAAGTGTGAGAGAAGACGGAGACAGCATAATGATTGTAATTACCGTAAGGATGAGTGTCACACAAGGTCGTTAATGTTTGAGCAAATGTCAGCTGACAGCGTGCTCTCCTGCAGACTCCACGCTGAAGCCTGTCAGGATCGTAGTCGGGACTCCCTGGCTGTCTGCCCATGCAGCTCCCTCCTCTCCTTCAGAGAACACTTTGTAAACCACACCTGTTTATCACCTCACAGACCTCTCTCTCTTCAGCAAGGACCTCACCAGGCTGTAAGACACGCAGCCAGCCCCCAGTCTCTCTTACTTGCAACCTGCGTTTTAACACCTCGGAGTGAACTGGGTCGCTTTGCACATCCAGCTGTCCCTCCAAAAGGAGTGAACTGCGTCTCCTCCTTCAAGTGGATTTTAGGAGTGCTGGCTGCCCGCCCTCTCGGCTGGGAAGGTGCCTGGTGAGTGTATAGAGGGCCACATGGTCGTGTTGTCTAGAGCTGGAAGTCATCTTGGTGGCAAACCAGCCCTGTTGGTTAATTATTGCCAGAGATTATAGTGTGATATCAATTTGTCTCCAAATAAATCCTCATTGCAGCAGCTGTTCTCTCAGCATGTCATGACATAGGACAATTTAAAGGTACAGTTTGCAGTGACTTCTTCTGGATGACTTTACTGGGAAATTGTATAGAACCAGGACTGATGTTCCATGGGAACATTATGGCGTTTTTTCCTTTGGCCATAACCATAAAAAATTACCCACTGAAATAACTTCTCCAGCGTTCTCAGGGGAGCAGAGCTTCAGGGCTGCTCCTCCCGCTGGTTCTCTGTTGTCCCTACACCTGTCCTTTTTCAGCCGGTCCCTCCATTCTCCAGCCAGAGCCGGGCGGAAGCTCCGTCCCGCCGACAGATGTGCAGTGTCATCCTAGAAGGATTTCCTGATTGTGCCAGTGTGATCGTAATCAGTGACCACAAGCATCCAGGGAAGTTTATGGAGGCATCTTAGCCAGGATCCGATAGGGAAAGGTTTTGAGGCCCGGAGGACCTGCCAGTCCTCTGCATTACCTAGAGCTTTCCACCTGGACTACCTTCTTCAGTGTTGGTTCCTTCCGTGGTGGCCACAGGACATCTTGTCATCCAAGCTTCTGCTGTCTGTCATGATGTGACATGAGAGACATGATGAGAAAGAAACTCGAGGACCACTCACTCAGGGGAAATTTGGCTTCCCCGAGGGGATTCACTTATTTTCCTTCTAAACTTTGAAATTCTAAGCAGATTCACGGTTCTGTCTTGCTTTGGTTACCAGGAAGATGGAGCCCTACTTGTGTTTAGTTTCACTATGTTGTTTAGGCCTAAAATTCTTGGCTCCACCTTTGAGGTCCCAAAATATTGTTTCCATGACTTTTTCTTCTTCATATACCCATTTTGTGAAAATAACCTAAAATTATTTATGGAACACAATAGGATTAAAATCTATAAATACAACTGATGAATAATAAGTCTAAAGAATTAAAATATTTAACTAAAGTTAAACCTACATTGATAAAACATACTTTTCCACACATACACCTGTGATACTCAACTTGCAGCACTTGAAATAATAAGAAAGCAATTTCCTCACATGCTTTGCTCCTCTTCATCTCCCTTGCAGAGGTGGCAATTTCCAGAATGGAGACTTTCACAGCTTCAGTGCGCTCAGCTCTGAAATGAGCCCATGTGGATCCTTAGGAACTACCAGTGTCTCAGTCCTCACAAATGAGTAAAGATGCAAATAAGTAAAACTCCTTGCTAATCCAGGGTTGGATTCTGTATTGCTTGATGTCCAGAGGTGAACAAACAGATTTTGAGCAACCAGGTAACATCTGTCCTGCAGACCAGGGACAGAGACTTTAGATGTGATCAGGCATAACCACTTCCACCACACCCTGGCCTCTGCCTCATGTGAATACTTTCATCCAAACCTCAGGGCCTGAGTGCTGAGCCAGCCAGCTGTTCTGAGGCCCATCTGCAAGGTGATTGCCGAGGAAGAAGACAAAGCTTTAGAGCTCTTCGTATGCATGACCCAATTCTTAAGACCCTGGGAGGGGCATGTGTACTTCCTGATGGCTGCTAATACGCTTGGGTCACTTTCAAGTAAACCCGCCCCAGCGTCTTCTCTGCTGTAGGGGGACAATGCTGGAGAGGCTTTATGTGTCAGTCAATGCTCAGCAGATAAACAGATTCCATGTAAGGCTTATCTATATCGATTTACCTAGTAGGCTTATAATGGCTGCCCACAGCCTCAGGTATGGAAGATCTCAAAAGGGTGTCGTGAACTGGAGATCTGCGTCAAACGTCAAAAGTCAAAGGCTGAAGCTCACTGTAATGTCATTTGTGAGTCTGCATCAGGAGGCCGGAGGGTCTGTGTGGGAAGTCTGAAGAGTCCACTGCAACCTAGGAGGCAGTGTCCAGGGCCAAAACCAGAACTTTGCTTCAGAAACCTCTGGTGATCTCTGCTTTTTTGTTCCACTTTTCTTTCCATTCAGGCCACAAGCCTATTGGTTGGTATCACTCACACCTGGGGCAGGTCTTTCACCTTCAGTAAATCTGCTCAGCCACACCTAGAACTGTGCTAAATTAATGAGTCAGGTGTTTCTCACTCAGGTTGACACAGCGGTTCACTATCACACCAGGCATGTTTGAGCATCCTTTCAAGAAGCCAAGGTAGAAACGGAATTCGTGTGGGGTCCATGGAATATAGCTCTGATTTGTGCTCAGTTCTGTGCACAGGTTCATATCTGTAGTCACCTTCATGGAGGTGGAGGACTCTGACAAACCGAGAACAAATATCACCAACACAAAAGGCACAGGGAGCAGCCTCCGGGACAGAAGCCCCCAAATACCCTGAAATCAGATGGGAAAATGTCTAGTCAACCACTTTTCCAATTGGAAAACAACCCAAAGAGTTTCGCTGACATTTTCAGTACTTCTTCCTCACCATTATGCATGGCCAAGACTGGGATATAAAGCTGAAACACTCCAAGATCATTAGTAAAACCAAACAACTTAACCCACCCTGGAAAGGATTGTCTAAATTGAGTTTCCAGGGCCTCTGTGGAGAGTGATAAATCAAAACTCTGGTTGAGTACAGAATCGGTCAAAGACTATGCAGCCAAATGGACAGGAAAAGTATTACATGGGGTGTCAGACAGTTAATAAAAACATCATAGTTTTTATGGGTTTTGTTGTATGTGTTGTGTGTCATCTTTTAAAAATTTGTGATTTGTTGCAGTTTCGTTCCAAGTCAAATAAATATTCACTTACTTAACTTGGTCTTTATAAATCTGCTTTATTTTCTTAAAGAGAACCTTCCACACTGAACACTAATACACGCCCTGCCTCGTCTGTCAGAATCACTCTGATGATTCACGCCAGCGTAATCAGCTATCCACTGTCCCCATGGGATGCCATTGCTCAATTTCCACCAGCATCTGTGACTGGCCAGTCTGAGATTGGATGTCTCCCATGAGCGCCCTTGCTAGGACAGGGTCTGCTCAGAGGGTCACTCTCTCTAACAGGTTTAGACACAACAGCTACCCCTCACTGAACTCCTTCCTAAGACCTAGGGAGCCATGTTCCTCCTTAGCCAGGGCCGTGCACCTTCTAGAGCCAGACAGAGTTGTCCAGGATCAAGACGATAGCTTGTGAAGGGTGCAGTGGGTGGAACCTTCATCCTGAGACCCAGCTATGGATCCTCCCTCAGGTAAGATCTCTGGGGGATGGAGACAGAATTAACCATCTCCTCTTTGGGAATTGTGATGTCAACTGTTTAGGTATTAGATGTGCCGAGCTGACTTTCCTAAGTTAATCTGTCATGTAATAGTCTGAGATTTCAGTCTATAAAATGGGGCAAGATCAGCCTTAACTTTCTGGGTTCTGGGGCATTCCTGATGGAATGCCTGTAATGCCACAACCACAATGTGAGCAGCATTTGTGGCTGCCATTAATATTATTTTAAATAGCAAGAAGTGGTGATATGATTACTAGTAAGGCACAGTACAGAGTCAGTACACTCTGAATGGTAGACAGAAACACCACAGGACAGCGTGGCTGACAGAGCCCTGCAGGAAGCCTCAGTTGCTCCCTGGTCTGGAGCACCCCAAGTCTACTTCATCCAGCCACAGATCCCGCTCCAATCCCCTGGGTCCCTTAGCTCCTGTACCAAAGGACATCGTGAGAAACGTTTCTCAATATGTTGCTTACATCCAGATATATTATGTCTACAAGAGGCATCGGCTCTGCAAGTCCAATTTCGCTGTCCAAACCAGGAAATGAAGCTAATCTCATGTGATTGAACCTTGCTGAACTCCTGCCGGGCTTCAAATGATCACCATCCCGCTCCAGGGGTTTCTATACCATCTACTTGAAAGCCTTTGCTGAATTCCTGCCATGGAGCCAACTCCCCGCCTGGGGTGAGAGGAGGCTCCTGCTTGCTCTTCTTCTTTTCAGAGTAAGTGTTATTTCAGGGTTTTCACACCAACCACAAGCTTTACAGAAATAACCACCACCAAGGCGTAGTTTCTCCAAATTGAGCCGACCTTCCCTCATGGTGACTGCCATGTGATTATCCCCGGCAATTAGGTACTCAAAACAGCATGCTGTGTCCACCTGCAGTGCCGGAAGAGAAGAGAAATGAGTTTTCCAGAATAGTGATCTTAAAAACATATCCAGATTTGGCTGTCTACAGGATGTGAGGGTTACGTCTAAACATAGCTGCACTCAGTGCTCTGAGCAGATAGGCTTGGGCCTAAACAAGCCAAGGCCAGCCTCGGGGTCTTAGTTTTGTCAGCTCTGTGGTCCAGGACCCAGTGAGTTGGTGCCAGTGCAGTAGTCTGGCTGCCACCACATTCCGCACATGGAGCTGGGTCCTGGAGAGGAGGATACAGAGACAAGGGCTACTGAGGGCCATGGAGACACACAGGTTATCATGGCCAAGGACCTTGAGAAACCCAGGAGTAAGGTGTATTGGGGAGACCTGCATCTACCTCCCCACATGGGCTTCTTTCCTGGGGCCCTCAGTCTTAGACCAGGTGGTTTCCAAGGCTGACTCACCCCTGGCTCTTCTGAACTGGCCTGGACAAGGAGACACTATGACTCATCCACACTAATCAACCACAGACATAAAATCCATGAACCACCCAGTGATAGCCACTGTCATTCTTGGGACTTCTACTAAAATTCCTGGAAAAGAGTCCTCATTCCTTTTGTAAATCTGGATCTTCCATCTTTGGGAGACTCCACCTGAGAAAGAAATGCACACGGACAGGCAGAAAGGAAGCTGAGGCAGGAGGATTCCAATTTCAAGTTCAGTCCAAGCAATTTAGCAACTCAGTGAGACCCTGACTCAATTATTTTTTGAGATAAGGTCTCACTTTGTAGCTCAACCTCAGCACTCTTCCTGCCTCTGCCTCTCCAGTGCTAGGATTACAGGCACGAGCTACCATACCTGGCATTGTCATATGTGATACTGATTGTTGGTGGGCGTGAGTCTCCACACCTGGCATTGCTGTACGTGGTTACTGGAGACTAAACCCTGGAAACTTGCACTTGTAAGGCAGGTGCCTGAACCACTGAGCTAAATCCCCAGCCCCTGCCTCAAAATTTTTAAAGACCTGTCTTCAGAGATGTGGCTTAGAGTAAATGTCCTAGGTTTAATCAACAAGACAAAATAAGAAAGGAAGGAAGGAAGGAGGGAGGGAGGGAGGGAGGAAAAGGGAAAAGGGAGAGGAGTGGACCACTCTTTTCTGAATAGTTGAGCCAGTTTCCTCTAAGTCTAGACTTAGTCCCCGCCCCCCTCAGGACTTCCAGTCATTTAAACCAATGAACTCACTGTCACAAGCATGTGTGTCGGTCACTGGTGATATTCACCAAGTGTCTCCAATTTCCCATCTACCAGAACATGTGAGGATGGAGCCTTTCCAACCTCAGGAGAGCAGAAGATGTCACCGTGGTACCAGCTCTAACAAATGAAATGAGAATAGAAGGGGCACATATCACCCCAGAGGGAAAACCACAAGCAAATGAGTTCTTCAAGATAGCCTTTCTATGCCTGACAATCATGGAAACAGAAACGAAACCACCTTCACCCAGTGCCTGAGTCCATGCCGTCAGTCAGGCTGCAAAGGGCACACAGCTTCAACTGGAGGGAAACAGCCCACAAAGCTGAAGTTTCTAAACTCATTCATATCTGGAGCTTCTTTATTACTGCAGCAAAGCTTATCCCATCCCCGTGCTATAACATCCAGCCGTGGGTCAGCAGTGGGAAGGCAGGTGGAAGCCAGAGCAGGGGGCCATCTTCCAGCTGGTCCGTTGCATTTTCTGCTCTGGACCACTGTGTGAGGGGAGAGGTGGGCAGGAGAACCTCAACACTGATGTGACCAGAGGGCCACTGGGCCGGGCAGAGAAGCATGAGGTGAAGACCTCGAAATAGGAGAAAGCAGGAGGAAAGTCTTTTATCTGTCAGTAGCCTGGAAACATTTGAAAATATTTGAGAGTAATATCAGCCAAAAGAGATAAGAGGAATGGAATTTTATAGAATATAAAATGATCACACCCAGAAGAGAGAGATGGACTGACTCAGGGAGTGGTATCTGACGTGGGCTGTCTACACTCCTCGGAGTCACTCTCAGCCCACTGAGGCACTTGTGCTGTCGCAGAGCACCGCGGAGAAGGTCCTGGAGAGGCCGGCACCTAAGGGGTGACCATGAGACTGTACTCTGCCCTTCTTGTCCCAGAGGGTGCTGTGGGGTCCTGGCTGGATACTAGAGTTACAAAGACAATAAACACATGAAGTCATGCTTTCTGTTTTGTTCTGGTAGTTCTAAAGTGACTCGTCATTTTCGTTGTCTTATTGTGTAGCAAATTGCATCAGAACTTTGGAGCTTGAAACATTGAACATGTCTGTCATATTACTGTTCCGTGAGTCAGGAATTTAGAAGTGATTCGGTGGGATGTTTGCGGCTCGGGGCCTCTTCTGAAGTTAGAGATGTCAGCAGGTGTTGCAGTCATCCACCAGACTGACTGGGGCTGAAAACTTCTCTCCAAGATGGTGTGTGCACGGGGCTGTTGACTGGAGGCCTGAGTTCCCTGCCAGAGTTCCCTGCCACACAGGACACTCCAAAGGGTGCGTGGGCATCTTTCCAACATGGAGGGCAACGGGGTCCCCATTGCCATTGGTGGGGAGGGGGGAGAAAGGAGAGAAAGACAGAGAGAGAGAGAGAGGGAGAGGGAGAGGGAGAGAGAGAGGGACCAGAGTGTTTTTATTACCTAATCTTTTTTGTTTTAGGTTTTTTTTTCATTTGTTTGGTTTTGAGACAGGGTCTCACTTTGTAGTTCAGGCTGGCCTTGAGCTCAGCCTCAAATTCACATCACAGCAATCCTCCTGCCTTTGCCTCCTGAGTGCTGGGAATACAGGCGTGAGCCACCATGCCCGGCACTGTGGTATGTGGTACTGATTGCTGCTGGGGTGAGTCTCCATGCCCAGTATTGTATGTCGTTACTGGGGATCGAACCCGGGTCCTTGTGCTTACAAGACAGGTGCCGGAACCACTGAGCTAAATCCCCGGCCCATTATTATCTAATCTTAAAAATATAGAACCATCTTATTGAAAGAGCTGAGCTGAAACATCTATGAAAAGAAGATGTCAGTCCTAATAAACACCAGGGAAGGAAGCCAGGAAGAAGAAACAGCAAGTTCCAGAGACCAGAGCCATCTTGACAGTTCTAAGTAAGGCAGAATAAAGAGGAGAGACAGGCCGAGTAGGCATAAATGCTGGAGGGCACCGTAAGGATGCGCAGGAGCGTCCCCTCCCATCAGCGTGGACACACCCTGACCGACTGCACGTCAGGAACCTGCTGGAGGGCAAAGCAAGGCCAAGGCTGAACAGTGCAGAGTAAGGGAGGACAGAGAAACAGCGCGCAGAGGGTGAAGGGAAGTTCGTTTAACTCCAAATCCTCAGCATTTTAACACATGCTGTTTCTTCCGAGCAAATAGTGCCGGTGATTTTTGCTGAGCCAGTTGCGTTTGTTTTGACTCCTGATTTGATTACTACATGTTTTTGTAACATTCCCTCCATTTCCTGCACTCGGTCCTTACGAACTGTTCAGGACCATGTTTTACAAAGTGTCAGTGCCTGGGTGGAGTGGACATAGAGGCAGTCTAGGCCTCTCTGGCCAGGCCTCTGTGACAGGGCAGGTCTGAGTAACAGGGCTGAAAGATTTGTCAGTGACATCAGCTGCTGAATACCCACAGATCCCTACTATGTGACTTATAGCAGGGGCCGTTGCAAAACTTTCCAATACTTTTAAAATTACACCACTTTAAAAACCTATTACATCAGCTGGGAAGGCCGTGTGCACATGGTATTTCTGGTTCTTTTTAATATTTCTGCTCTGTCTGGCAATAATTTCAACTGCTGACCGGTGGCTTTACAAAGCCGTGCGAATTCATTCTTTATAAAACAAAGCATATTTGTACCCGGAATCCTAAAGCCACATGGATTCCAGGAAACAATGGCTGTCGAGCCCCTAGAAATGATGAAATAAATAATGTAGCAACCATGGGAAATGAGAGAAAAGTTACGGTCCCAACACGGCTTCTTCTAGTGAGTCTTTCTGTGGCGGCCCGTCTACTTCATATTTGCTTTAACTCAAGAACTATTAAAAGCTACATTCCTTCATGAACTCCGGAATGGCTCAGCTTTCTTCTGACACAATTTTTTGCAGACACATGTAAACTGATCAAATGGAAAGAGCAAAAGTAGAAAATCTGATTAAGCCACCAAAGCATTGCATCATTTCTTCTTCGTAAAGCAATTAGCTGAGAGTCCTCAGTTTAGTTCCCTGTTTTGCTAAGTAGACAAAATCGGTACTGCACCTCTGCAGAGGGCAAGGCCTGGGCACGCTGTCTTAGACAATGTCAACCCAGAGGTTGAAGCTAAAACAAGACTTGGCCAACCAGGCTGCTGACCACTGCTGCTGTAGCTAATTGAACTTGTTGGTTAAACCAGAAACCCACTCTCCGACCCACCTGAATGTCCTCCACACCTCAAAACACAGCTGCAGTCATCTCAGCTGCTTGCCCACAGCCTTTCTGCTTTGTGTTCTCATTTGTGTGCACATTAACTGGAAAGTGTTTTCACGTCTTAGGAAGGAAGGCACACTGAGCATGTCTGAAGCTGCCGGAGAGGGACCCCTCCCAACCCAGGACCCAGCTGGGTTTTGTGTTTTCGCTCAGACTCCCTTGCTCATTCTTGGGTCATCTCAATCATTCTCCTAATTCTCTGAGTGAAGAAGAATGTTTTACTTGGTCTGCTTTTAGATAAGAAGGCCCTGGCTCCCAGGATAAAGGATTTGAGCCTAGGAGTTTTAGGTAGTTTGAAGATATAAAATCCAAGCTGTGTGCCAGGATCTCAGACAGGAAGCAACAGGAATGATAGTAATGCTGATGATGGAGCTGGTGGTGGTGATGGTGGTTATGGGGATGGCGATGCTGGCGGAGGTGATAGTAGTGGCAGAAGTAAGCACAGAAGAGGGGAAAACAAAGGCAGATGGACAAGTGAACTACCCTTGAGGGAAGAAGTCCTAACAGGCATAAGTTAGATTAAAGCAATAGAAATGGTAATGAGAAGGGCAACTGGCTGCAAGAAATTTTTTAGAAATGAGACAGACGTATTAGAAGTGGCAGCTTTCAGGCCAGTGGATAAGAACTCGGAAACAATCAAACGCCAGTGAAGTGCCAGAGTCAGATGATGAATATAGATGGAAACAGAAATCAATAGAAGAAAGTGCGGTAAGGAATGAGAGTAACATTCGTCCTGGCCATGCTGTTCTCTGGTCCAGCGGTTCTTGGTCATCTAAGCACATTAGATCATGGTGTACTTGAGAAAGAGGCAGAAATGAGCTTCCAGTGGAATCAGTGGCATGGTCATTCTTGGAACAGCAGCTTGGGAGCCCACAAGACTGCATGGTGGAACTTAGAAAGTTGTGTAAATGTGTGTGGGAAACCACAGCACCTGCTAGAGACGCAGGCAAAGATCAATTGCTCTGTCAGTTATGGCATATCTCCCATTTATAACTTATCTGGCTCCTTGTGAAATTACTTTCAATGGAGCACTTGGCAACCACCTCATGGAAACCCACCCAGGTGCAGGCTGAACCAAATGTGAGCCCTTCTGTGACTACAGGAACAGCTAGCGTGCCCAGGAACAAAGTGTCCTTATGTTTGCTCATGACTGGTTCCTTCTAGTATAGAACTTGTCCCATTGAGGTCTTAACAGGCACTGGCCTTCCTCACCAATAGAGAAGTGAGTCCCTCACCCTGGACACGTGCTGGCCTTGTGCAGTGACCACCGTGAATCCAGCCACCTTCTGACAGTGCCTGTGCTGAGGTGACCTTGGAAAAGGCTCTGAGGGTCCAGCCCAGGTGCCTGGCTCTGCAGATACCCAATGTGTGCCGATTCTTCCATTTCCGTGGCAGGGCCTCTTCAGTTGTAGAAATGTGAGGTGTGGTTTACTGGTGTCTGTGATATTTCGGGTGGAGAGTCAACGTGATTGGCTTTGGGGTCCACCCAGTGATTCTGGGAACGGATGCACCATGCTGCCGGGCAGGTATAGGTGGGTAGTGCAGGTGTGACCTTATACTGTATCTGACCTTGGCCCCTCCAGCCTGGTGCTATTCCCCCGCTCTGCTTCCTGAACACCATGAACTGAGCACTTTTGTCTTCCATATCCTTTGCCATGATAGAACCAATTGCCCATGGTCAAATCCCCTGCGAATGTGAGCTAAGGAGCAGAGACCCTTCAGAGCCCCTCACCTTAGTGAGCCCTGCTGAGAAGAGCGTTTCTTCCTAATGTTCTTTTGGTGCAACCTAAATTGGCTAGAAGGTACATCTGCAGCTTGAGAAAATAAGAGAAAGATGCACATAGCCCCGAGGTGGAAACACACTGCTGGTCTAGAAGCTGGGTGTGAACAGCTCCAGGGCACATTCATGTATCTGAGCTATCAGAGGACAGAGAGGGGTGAGTTTGAAAATCATAGTGCATGAGAACAGATGTTAAAACCAGTGAAATAATATTTGTGCAGGCAATTCTGCCTGGATAAACACAACTACTGATTACCATGAAGGGAAGAAAGGGGCTATTGGTGAAGGTGGGATCTGCTTATGTGTCTCTGGGACTCACCTGTTCAGTGTGCAGTTTCTTCCAAGGTCAGCAAGAGAAAAAAAAAAAAACACTGGAAAACTTCCCTTGCAGAAGTCTCTGGGGAAATATGCCAATAGGTCTGGAGCATGACAGACATTTTTCTAGTTCTCTATGATTTGTTCCCACTTAGGGACCCTAAAGACATAGCCCATGTAAACGTAAAGAATCCGCCAACGCTCAAGATCACACCACACACCAGGTACCCGTCAGGAAATTTTTATTCTGAAGCAAGTGGCTCCTGCATCGAAGCAAGGTAGGAAAAAAAGAAAAGAAAGAAACAAGGAAAAGGATGATCTTGTATAGACCCGGGGATCGGGAGATCTTACATCAGGGCTGAGGTAAGGTGCCCTTAGCCCATCAGACACTATAAAGTTTGTGCCTTGCAAGAAGCTCAGTTCCGATTGCTTCCAGCTGATGTGGATTCTGGGAACTTTATGGCTGGAGGTGGAGCTATGGGGAAGGATGAAGAACCCAGAAGAACTGCACAAGATGGCGCACGATATTTCCAACATTGTAACTCCTCTAACAGCCCAGCCATGACACACTGCCCTGGGCAGGTGGCCAACAGAGCAGGCTCACTGTGGTGGGTGTGGAGTTTCAGTGGAAGCCTGGATTTCCGGAGTGCTTACCTTAGAAAGTGAAGTAGCCTCCTTCTGAGGGGTGTCTGCATTACAGAATAACGTCATTAGTAGGAACAGCAGCTCCTCCCCACAGATCTCTCTGAATGAGTAATTCTTACCTACAAGGAGCGGATTCCGGGAATGATATCTTCAGGGCTCTAAGAGTCTCCAAAACAGCTACACACATCCCAAAGGGAAACGAATGGAGACTCCAGCTATTCCCTTCCTTCCCAGCTCTGAGTCTGTAAGACTTGGGACTCCTGTGAAATCCATATGGTCTTGAAGGTCAACATTTGTCCTCAGCCAGAGGTGAAATGGGTACCAGTGGAAGTACCCAATCAAGTTTCCACAAAAACTCAGACCGAAATGTAACCCAGTTATGAAGATTACAGGTAGGAGCTTCAAGAGAGAATTAGGTCATGGCAGCTCTGCCCCTAAGAATGGGTCAAGCCATGCATGGACACGTGGGCCAGTGGGTTCTGTCTCTCATGAGTCTATCATAGAGGCATGATGACCATGCCATGACCCAGCCAAAGGTCCTCATTGGATCCTGGATAGTTGCAACTGCCGTGCTGTGGACTTCAAGAATGTGGAGCTCAATAAATTATTCCTTACAAATTGTCTAACCTGGGAAGTTGGTTATAGCCATGAAAACAGAAAGCAGCAGCAAAAGACCCATGAGAACTGTCTTGTCATGTGTGGGTGCTCTGTGGGTCACCTTAGTCGGCTGGACATTCCCCTGGGGGTGATGGTGCACAAACCCTCATTCAAAGCAGACTTCTGGGATTCTGCTAAGGAGGGAGCCTCAGCACGTGACTGAGACTCCCAGTGAACCCCGTGCTGCAGAAGAAATGGAGCTCTGCAGAATCCTGGGAAATATGCACACAGTGAGATACCAGCTATGACACTGACAACAACAAAGTCCACGAAATACCAAAGGAAGCTCAACTGTCTAGAATCCTTTCTTAATATCTCAGGGTTCTTCTAAAATTTGCTAAGTTTCTCCTGCATAGTTATTTTCTCTATCACTAGAAAAAACATCTCAACTTTTATGGCTTTATATTTTTGTTTTCTTGAGAATTTACTTTTTGGGGAGTCAGTCTAACTTTTTCTAACGCAGTTGTCAGGAGTCCATTGGATTCCAGGAACTCTTGGAACTTCAGAAAAATCCAGCTCCTGCCTGAGAATCTGTAAGTTGCCACAGATGTTCTCTCTAAAAATACTGTTACTCTTGTTTTCATAAAAGGAAAGAACAGTACATTTTTTTAAACCTCAAACACTCATAAAATAGCTACTATCATAACAGCATTTTATTGGATTATGAGATGTACAAGAAAACAATTATTTACCCATTTTAAAAGTCCAAATAAATTATGGTACATCGATATGGTAGAAGCCATTAAACTATAAGTATTAAAAGTGTGTTCAGAGAATGTTTCATATAAGGAAAATGTCCACCACAAACATCAAATGAAAGCAAGCAGGACCTTCAGTAGCCCACACATGCTCCAGTGTCTTAGGAAATAATTGGGTCATTTTAAACATACAGTTTAGTGAACACTTGTCATAGTCCAGATTAACAGGCGGCCTTTGGGACAGTTTATTTAATTGTTTAAAAATCTCTCCAGAGCAGACACTATCCCCACCATACAGCTGAGAACACCAAGGCCTGGGAGATTCAGTAACCTGCAGCCCAGCATTCTCGTGTGGCAGAAACAGCATGGAGCGTGGTGCTTGTGAGGTTCCCAGACCCGCAGCCTGCACAGCTGCTCAGTGGGTCCATGGTAGCCCGTGGCCCCCAAGCCTTCCCAGTCACAGCCTGGCCTCTCGCTGGACCCCAGGTGCCTCGGCTCACATTCACACAGCATTGCTCTAGTCCACTCGGAAGAGCAAAGCTCTGGGGGGATGTGTCATGTTAAGAGTGGCCAGCAGTGACTGTCTCCTGACCTTGGTTTTTCTGCATACACTCTTCTCTTGTTTTCTCAGTGGCTTTCTGTAAACACACTTCTCATCTCTACCAAGAGAGGAACGAAGGTGCGTGTTCCCTGTACACACACTGACACCCTAGAATCCACAGAACATAAACAAGACCCGCTCTCCCTTTTGCCCCTCTGCTCCTGCCCCTAATCCAGATTCAGGAACCTCAGCTGTGGAGTGTGATGCAAACTTCCAACCTTTGACCACAGCTGTCTGGCAGCTTGGCGGTTAGGGGAGCCAGGTCCGGGCAGTGTCTGCAGAGTCAGGGACTGTGCCTGGGTGAGGCGGAGGGGCCAGTGTGGTCACCAGCTGGAGCGGGTCCGGGCTGCCAGGAGGGTGAGGGTGGGTGACAGCAAGCACCCAAGAAGGATGAAGATTCTTGGGGGATGACAGCACCACACAGCTTGTCATCGGAAGCCAGGCCCTCCGCAGCTGGTGGCGTGGCGCCCACATGTCGTCCCACCCTGCGTGGCACCATGCTGTCCTTGCATGTTGAGAGCCGGTGAGTGATGACAAGACCGAATCAGTCAGCAAGGCTCAGTCTGTGACAGCCATGCGCAGACACTGTGCAGCCCTTTGAAGCGCGTCAGAGCAGTTGAGGATGCTGCGGCTCCCACATGCTTCGTGAGGTTCCAAGCTCTGGTGAGCACTAGCTTCTCAGCTCTGTCCACCAAGAGCGGCCTCCTTCCAACCAGCCCTGGGCCGACTCCGGGGCACATCGGCAGCTTTGAACGGACTCCAGCCTCCTCTGGACCTGAGGAAGTACTCTGCCTGACTGGCCACTCCTGGCCAGGCCCCACCCAGCAGCATCCTGCTTCCAGAGCCCTGTGCCCACGCGACACTGAGGCAGAGGACCTTGGCTCCCTGGTCATGCCAATTCTCCAGGGAGGGGCCCTGACCCCAGCCCCTCCAGAGAACCACTTGAGAGTCTTTGGACTGGATCCGACAGTCCCCACCCTCCCAGGGAGAGTGACCCTTAAAGGTAAGAGTCCAGGAATGTCTGCAGGCTCATTTTCTCCCCATGCCAAGTGCTAGTATCCAACAAGAGGACACTCAGCCTTGCGGTTCTGGGCCCCATGGCTCCCTGGGGTGCTCTGCACTCTTCCTCGGAGATGCCCATGTGGGCAGCCTTCAGGCTGGGGCACAGCAGGAACCAGGCCTGAGCCAGCTCTGGAGAGCAGGCCAATTCCCCCGCGTGTAGAAAAAGCAGAATTGTGTCAACAAATGTGCTCAAAGAACTGGCAAAGACACAAAAGCCAGGTGTGGTAGCGTATACCTATGATGGCAGCACTCAGAAGGCTGAGAATCACTGTGTTCAAGGCCAGTGTGGGCTACACAGTGACGCTGTCTTAAAAACTAAATATCCCACAAGGCATCGGAGGCCTGAACACATAAGAATGCCTAAAATTCAACAAGAAAAGAAAATAATATACACAAGGACAAAGGACCTGACTAGACTTCCCCAAAGAAGAGATACAAGGCCGGGGATTTAGCTCAGTGGTTCTGGAGCCTGCTTTGCAAGTGCAAGAACCTGGGTTCGATCCCTGGTAACCACATACACCAATACTGGGTGTGGAGATTCACGCTCACCAGCAATGAGTACCACATACCACATATCATGTACCACAGTGCCGGGTGTGGTAGTTCACACCTGTAATCCTAGCATTTAGGAGGAAAAAGCAGGAGGATTGCTGTGAGTTCAAGGCTGAGCTCAGGGCCTGCCTGAACTACAAAGCAAGACCCTGTCTCAAAAAAAAAAAAGAGATATAACAGGCCAATAAGTTTACAAAACAATGTCCAGAATCCACTAACCCTAAAAAATGCAAATTGAAACTATAGTGAGCTACCTGTCTCTACTCATTACTGTAGCAATTTTTAAAAATTAAAAAAAATTAAAACCCAGAAAAATAATTTGGAGTTTGGAGAAGTTGGGAAACTTGTGCATCATTGGGAATGCAAAATATTGTAGCTACTGCAGCAGATACTATGCCAAATGTTTTAAAAATGTAAAAATGCTGCATAGTTCAGCTTGTCCCACCTTAGGCAGGAATGCCAAAGGAAGAGGGAGCAGAGACTCAAACATTTATCCACCCATGTTCTTAGCAGCATTACTCACCGCAGTTCAAACATATCCCAAGTTTCTACAAAAGTGACACTGACATGGAAAACAGGTCTAGCATGGTTTCAGAGCGACAGACCCTGAAAATGAGCCTGATGCATCTTGTCGCTGTTGTACACTACAGTTAATTTTCAGGGGACCTCTCCTCTAAAATCACACAAACCTTGTTCTCCACATAGGTCTTATTTCCAAGGAAACACACATGCCCAGCCATCACCTGTATAAATGCATCTTTCCACACGATGGAGCAGCATTCAGCTTACCAAGGTGGACATTTTGATCCACACTACAACACAACCTTGATGACATTATGCTAACTAAATCAAAGGACACCAGTCACCAAAGGACAAATACTGTGCCTCTGTTGTCAAGTTCATTGAGACAGGAAGGGAATGGGGGCTGGAGGAACAGAGGTGCAGTCAAATTTTCAGTCTGGAAAGATGAGAATGTCCTGGAGGTGGATAGTGGTGGCCATGACTAGAACTGAAAATGCATGTATGTGCTCCATGCCTCAAAGCTGTATACTGAACAAGGGTTCGAACACTCAATTTTATGTTATGCATAGTTTTCCATAATTTAAAAACTGAATAGATTGAGCTAAAATCAAGGAACCAACATAAAAACAGCTTTGCTTTTGAACCAATGAGCAAAGGCGTGACGGGTGATTCCTAGGTTGTAGGTGTGTTTATACTTTCTGTTCCTTCATCCGTTCGATAATCCAACTCTCAGCTCCACGGAAGCAGACCCTGGCCTTAGAGACCCTGCCAGCAGACTGGCAGGGTGCTTCTGTGTCAGCCCGGCCAGACGCCTTGGCAGTGGGTACAGAGTGACTTTCCACTTCCCCAACTTCCACAAACCCACAGGCCTGGGTTTGCCTGAATAGGTACAGAGAACTCAGGGGGCTGGAGTGGGGATACTGACCCGAAAGGCACAGGATGGAATTCCTCTTGCTTTTGTCAGCCCGACACGGCTACGGAGTGATCCGAGTCTTTTCACGGGCACACACTGCATGGAGAAATCAATCCACTGATGTTCCGCTTCAAAACCCGTCTTATGCTGTACCAGGGTGGTCCCCGCTCAGCCCGCCTCTGATCCTGTTCATCAAGTTTGCCTTTAAATGCCTTTCAAAGGCTATTTATGGGAATAGGTTTAAGACTTCAGGGACTGTTCTTTCAAGATACAAACACACTTAAAGCCCCGGTCACTGAGGCTAATAGATGTCATCTGGCCCGGCACAGGGCGGAGTGGTCTGTCCAGCAAAAAACTAAATATGACCGAGATTAAACTCACTGTAAACAAGGAAGATTGAGGGTCCATAGCCGGGCTGCAGGGGTATCAAATGACGAGTGTGCCAGATAAAGGCCCCTTGAGAAGCCAGAGAAGCGGGTAAGCAGGCCCAGGCCTCAGGGTGGACATTACGCCCATCAGACCAGCAGTCATGTACTTAGCAGAACAGTAAACCGTGACCTAGGGGGCAGCAGCAGCAACTGCATGCCCAGCAGGTCACCCACTTTGGGGCTGGCTCCCCCCACCACTGGTACTTCAAGCTCAAAACTCTACCAGCTGCTGGTTTCTTCTTGCATGAAGCCTCTCACAGAACATCTGCAGGGTGGCTGACGGCAGGTCCACGTGGCAGCAGGCTGAACCTATACAAAGAGCTCCCTCAAGGCCTGGCAGAGATGCAGGGTCTTCTCTCTCCTTTAAAAACAATCTAAAGAAAATGACAGAGAATCTGAAAATTCTAGGAATACAGAAATTTTTTTTAAAGAGAGTGAATGGGAAACAGAAGTGGTCCCTTGACCTGGAGTTCACCTCCACAATTTCTTGGTATGTGACCTTGTGGAACATGATCTCCATGAGGCTTCCAAGGACAGGAGATGCAGCTACCCTCTGTGTCTCAGGAGCTGTCATGGCACAGGGTGGCACCAAGGTGAAGGAGTGGCTGTGCTTGCAGTTAGCTTGGGGTGACCATGGGGTGCAGAGACCGTGGCAGTGTGAACCTGGAGAACAAGCTTTTTCCTGTGAATTTCTGAACCTCATTACAGGAAAGCAGAAAAGGAAATTAGTCTAAGGGGTGGTCATTGAGGTGCTTGTCTTGGGTACCCAGGGGCACCCTGTCTGAGGGCAGTGCAATCTGGGAGATGGTGTGGGGTAGGGACTGAGTTGACCTATGACCATGCCCCACACAGCATCACTGTGGGGTGCGTGCACATTGTGTACATGTGCTCCAGCCTCTGTCACTCACCACTATGGTCTCATCTGCCATCTTCAGCCCATGGAGGCCAAGCTTCTGACTCAGTAGGCCAATGATCATGCACCATTTCGCCACGTGCGCCCTGAGTGTGCCGTTTCAGCTCAGAGAGGGCAAATGGAAGGCTTCGGAGGTTAAGGAACAGCGCGCCCACCCACACCAAAGAGCATGCTTGTCATCACGCTCCTGCGAAGAGGGGCGCTGCACATGGGGGCCAGATGTGGCGGGGGTTCCACCCTTGTTATTTATTGTGTATAAGAGTGCAGAGGATGCCTTCTGGGGTTGAAGAGGAAGCATCAGCCATCGTGACCACGTGTGTGCTCTGAAGAGAGCTGTCCACAAACACACGTTTCCCGGTTACACAAGCAGCATGAGCTTAGCTCAGGCTGCAGATGCTGCAGGCTACAGGGCTGCCACTCCCTCAGCAGCCGATGAGAGCTCAGTGTATCCAGCAGGAACGACAGAGTAAGACGGAAAGAACCTGCAAAATCACCTGGAATCAGAAAGGTGTACACTACTGTTCTGAGATATTTAGAAACAAATTTAGAAAAGTTGGTGGGGTTTTGGATGTTTTGATTTACATTGGTCAGCTAATCCTGCACAGATATCTAATAAATGGTGCCACATGCTGTTTTTGCATTTTTTTTTACTATTTTGAAAAAATGTGATAATCTTGTCTCCTATTCCTATGAAAAGGTGACCTTTCTTGTATGAATGTAGCCAGGCACTTGGGAACAGAGTCTTTCTGCCACTGTGAGGGTAGTTCATGGCCACATAGAGCCAGGACAAAGAATTGTGCTCAGTTTTTTAAAATCCAGATCAGTACCTTATTTTCACCACTTTCCTCAAATCTGGCAAGAATTCTATTGAAGTGCTCTGTGGCAAGAGAAGGGAATCTGCCTGGAGCTTAGCTCAGCTCTGCCCGCATCGAAGCCAGTTAAGTAGATGATACAGAAGAGAGCGCAAGGTCTGCAGCCTCCCCTGTGCTGAGGTGCAGAGCCCTCCAGAGAGGAGCAGGGCCCGCCCTGGGGGAGTCCGGAGGAAACCCCAGGGGCACTGCCTTGTGCGGTTGTGAAGTTAGTATCTGTCTGTGGAAGCACAGGCTGTGATATCGCTGTGAGCTCGGGCACAGGTGAGATGCCAGGCATGCTGGAGATGACTGGCAGCCTCCCCGAGGTGGCACCATTGATCCCGTGACCAAAGGGGAAGGGAGACTTTCAGGAGACAGATGGGCCACCCTTCCAAATCCTATGCCCTCTCCTCCAGTCTCCAGGGCTCAGGGCCTGGCAGTTTGGTTTGTGAAGTGACAGGGCTGAGGGTCTTCTGAAGCCACCACTCATTGTCCTCAGCATCACCAAGGTCATCTGGACAGGGACCAGGCACCTGGTCATCCTCATTGCTGTTTCCCAGGTCCCCACCTAGCACTGTGGCTTCGGGAGAGTTTCCCCACAGCCAGCCTTTTTCCTTTAAACACCAATCTGCAACACCCCTCAGAGAAGGAAGAGTTGAGAGCCTTCACCTCCTCTCTGCCGCGTGACCCCCACTCCTCAATCTAAAGCCAGCCTCTCTGCCTGGGAGCTGTGGTCCATCCCTCCCAACACTCTGGCAGAAGTCATTCTTATAAATCTCCCCACCACTCTGCCAATTCATCCTTGTCTTAGTTATTTTCCCCTATAACCAGCTGGCTCCAAGGCAGGTGGCAGGGCAGAGAGGTGTCACAGAGGAGGAATAGCTCATTGCACACAGAAGACATCAAAAGCAGCAAGGACCTCAACAGTGTCCTTCTTCCCCTTTTATCTTACCCAGACTGCATGGGGCAGGCAGCAATCAGTCTGCGTCCCTGACCCTGTGCCCTTGAGCACTTCCAGCACCATGAGCTCTAGAGCAGCCTCCTCTGATAAAGCCCTGCCCATGTCCATGAGGATTTGGGGTGGACGTGTGGACACAAGCCACAGCAGTCCTTGCACATGCCCTGCATACCAGCCACTCGTCTTCCCACTAAACTCACATTTAAAAGTAGTGTCAGGAATCAACACGAGAGCATAGTAAACAACAGCCCATACATTACAGGACGAGGTAAACTCGGAGGAGAAATGTCTCCTGTGCCGCAGCCCCGCGGAGCTCCAGCTCGGGTCCCTGCTGTGCTGTGGATCCTGCATGTGCTCCGCCATCTGTTTCCATGCACATGACCCACGTGCAGCAAGCGCCACTCTCCCGGCCCTGAGCCAAACACTGGCCGGCCTGTGCGAGCACCAGACCCGCCCGTTCTGAAAGTTGTGCTTTGTTGCATCATCCTTTGCGTTCTCTCACCCTCCGCAGTTTCAAGAGACATGTCAGATGGAAGTTCCCAAACTTGAGCAATAATCTGAACGACACACAGTGCCATGTTTAAAATCCAGATGGAAGGTCCCTTCCTCCTGGGTCAACTACACCCACCCTGGGATGTACAGGGGATGACAGTTTTGTAGAAATGAATCTGAGGAGCGCCCTAGGCTGGGAACTAGGAAAAGCGACCTTTTCATTTAAAATCAGGAGACTAACGTGAAGGGACAAAAGGAGTGAGTAAAGCCAGTGTGAAGAACTAACTGAGGTAAGAGAAAGAAGATCAGCTACAGGGCCAGGGGGATTTAACTCAGTGGTTCCAGTGTCTGTCTTGTGAGTGCAAGGACCTGGGTTTGATCCTCTGATGACCACATACAACAATACCAGCTGTGGAGACTTACACCCACCAGCAATCAGCACCACATACCACAATGCCGGGCATGGTGGCTCGGGCCTGTAATCCCAGCAGTTGGGAGGCAGAGACAGGAGGATTGCTATGAGTTCAAGGCTGAGCTCAGGGCCAGTCTGAGCTACAAAAGTGAGACCCTGTCTCAAAAAACAAAAACAAAAAAAGATTAGCTACAAATAAGAGTAACAAACATAGACTTTAATCGGGAGCTGGACAAACTGTGTCTGTCCACACAGTGAAAACCTGCTAGATGGTAACACGAATGCGCAACACATATGGTGGATATGACAACAGCAATGTAGGGTGGACAATCACTCTACTGGGTGTGCTGTCAAAACAGGTCACACTGTGTTAGAAAAATACAAATGCCTCTGCATAAAAATTAGAGTAAATCTGACTTAAAGATATGGCTAGGGGACTTCTTTGACATGAAAGCAAATTCTGTAAGATAACTGCAGCCTCTGGTGTGCATGCCAGGGCTGGGAACCTTCAGAGATGAGGGCCAGATTGCAACCTGAAATCCACTGGTTTATCGCCAAGTGCCAGAAGTGTGATGAAGCTTGCATATCCGGTGCTCAGCTGTGGGGGTTGAGTGGCTCAGGCTGATGGAGAGGGCTCTGTGCCCACTGCAGCACGTATGCCATAGGGCCACCACCACTGGTCTGGGTTGAAAGGCTGGGAGTGGTTCTGCGAGATTCTCAGGGCATCACTCACTTCCTGTCAACCACAAAGTTCTTGTCCTAGGGCAGCTCCTCACAGGGAAGTTTCTGGTTTACCTGCAACTCCTGATCATTCTTGAACCACTGATTTCTAAGTTATTACACTTTCAGGGTATTAACTTTTTCTGTCTTCCAAGAGAGCACAGGTTTCAGGTTTTTTAGACATTTTCTACATGGCTGCTGTATTAAATTTATTCACTACAATTTTTTTTCCCTTATAAATCAGGGAACTGAGAAGACACTGGGAAAGCCAGAAGCCCCACGGCACCAGATCCCACGACTAATGCAGATGAGGATACAGAGTAATGTTTGAAATAGCAGACATCGCTGTAGACATTTCAAAATTGATTCCGAAGATCAAGGCAGCCACAAAAAGACACTCAAGAAAGAGGACTTCCGGAACTCCTTCAGGAAGAGGCAGGAACAGTGGGTTTAAGTGTGAGAGGGAAGATTTGAGGGAGATGAATGGCAGTGTGTCTTCTTACTGCAATAAATTCTTCTTCATTTAAACACTCCCCATAGGTTGTGGTCACATCTCATACATATGTCTTTATACTATGACGAGCCATAGTAACTTACCACATGCAATTTTTCAAACACAGTCCTGGTCTTCTAAACCAGCAATCAAGTGTAAGAACCAGAATACCCTGCAGGTGCCTGGAGGAAGTGGGAGGGTTTGAGGACTGAAGCAGCCCCAGGGACCTCGCTCTGTTCCAGGTGAGTGGTGTCTTCCAGTGTCAGACACCGGGGCTGAGGCAGCTGGGCTCAGACTTGCTCCAGTGGCGACAGATGGCTGTCCTGCACCTGGCAATCTCAAGGGCCCGCAGAGGTGGATGGGGATGTGCAAGACTCACAAGTTAGACACACCAAGTGCAAATGCCTGTGCTTGGTGCAGGGCTGGGAATGCAGCAAGCATGCAGGGTGTGAGGAGCTGGATCTTTGACATCCACGAAAAGGGGGCTGGTGGGTGCAGGCCTCCAGGGTGGGGGGTGGCTCAGAACCTGGTCCGCAGCGCTTCCCCTGCCTTCTCTCAGGGGTGGTCACAGGAGAGGGGGCCCTGAGAACAAGGATTAAGAAAATTGTTGTCTCTATTTAATTCATCCCTCACTTGACTGACTAGGACTTAAGAGATAGATGTACGTAATTGTAAGAGGATGTTGTTTCCTCCGTTAATTACAGATTCTGAAACAGGAAGCACGGTGGGCAAAGTCCTCACTGCCGACCTCTGCTCCCCTGTGACCCCCACGAACATGCCATATTACATGGCAAAAGGACTTTGCAGATGTAATCAAGACTATGAAATCAGCTGACTTTTAAATAAGAAGATTATCCCCAATTATGTGGGTGGGCCCAAATCCAGACACATGAGGCCCCCCAAGCAGTGGCCTTGCTTTGAGAGAGGACAAAGAGAAAATCAGAAGGATCCAAGGCCTGAAAAGGATTTGTGGTTTCTGTGCAGGACTGGAGATGGAGGAGACCATGCGTTGGCGAGATAGAGACCCAGGTCTAGGAAATAGGAGCAAGTGCGTCCAGTCAGTAACTATGGTACCCTGGAAGGGCAGCCATGACCTAGGGACCTATGGAGCTCTAGCTGACCTCTGACCCTAGGAAATGTACAGTCTTAAGCAGCCATTGCGCCCGGCTGCTGTGTGTTCTGTCATTTGTCCTGGCAGCACCTGAAAATTATTAATACAGGAAGCTTTCATAATGCATCCAACAAAGAGATGACAATCCAGAAGCTATAAACTACTCCTATAAATTAAGCTATAAACTCAATAGAGTGAAAACAACCCACACTCTGACGGAACACAGACAAAACACCGTGGATGAACCCTTCCCTCTTAAAGTCAAGACCCAGGGAAGCAAGCCCGTCCCAAGACAAGTGGCTGTGGCTAGCAGAGGCCCATTGGGCCTGCATGGTGTCCCCTTGTCCCCTCTGCAGGCTGGCCAGGGGAGATGCAAGGACAGAGCCAGGCACCACTTAATTAGAATGAGTTCATTGCAGACCTAAAGAGAAACCCAAGCCAGACAGACACCTTTCTTTCCAATCAAAGTGAGCTCAGCTTTAGCAGCATCCCTCAATCAGAGTCTGTAGCAGCTTCCGGACTCTCAAAAAAAACATGGTTTGGTTTGGAGAATGATAGGTACCCCAAGTGCTGGTGGTCATAAAGTGCACATAGGTGCATTTTT
>PVIR01018933.1:0-32684 GCA_004026965.1 Petromus typicus | reverse complement strand
TTTTTTTTATTTGTCCTCATTACATTTGGTATTATACTATCTTTTGCATTTTATTCTCAAGAGTGTTTCTTTTCATTTCATTACCTTTAAGGGCCATAGATTCTCAAATTACTTAAAATCCATTACAAGAAATCAGTCTTCTGAAAATGTAGCTGTGCCCATCCTACACCATACAAGTGAACTCATCAATTGGTGCTGTGCTGTTGATTTTTGTCAGCTTGCTACACAAACCTTTGTCTTCTTGGCATATAGAAAGTTCTATAGTGTGTTTCAAATCAGAGACCTATGACTTCTTCAGTATCAATTTAAATAAATTTGGACCCATTGCTGCTGAGACTACTGTTAGAATCATTCACTAAAATGGATAGTTTATCTCAGTTAACTTCAACCAGCTGTAGAGATATATGAATAGGAGCAAAATTTAAGTTTAACTTTTCAGATATTTAGACTCTGGATGGACAGATTGTCCACAAAGTTTACTGAGCATGTCCTGATGAGAGGAAACAATAGATATTATCTAGACTCCTGGAAAGATTCTATGAATGCACCAGAAATGTAATAAATCAATGCCTTTCTGCAATTTATGAAAATACTAGTTTTTTTTTTTTTTCCTTTCTGGTAAAGACATTCCCACTTTTGATAGGGGAGGGTTTTTAATGACCATTCTTTCTAAAGTTTGTTCATTACTAAAATGTATCTTTATAGTGAACCCAGAACTGTGCATGTGATCGGGAAGTGCTTTATCATTGAAACAACCAGGCCAGTGTTTCTTAATGAAAATGCTACACATTTATTGTACAGAACATTATTTATGAGATCCTATCATATTTACTTCTCTTGTAAGAGGAAACCAACTTCTCTTGTCTCTTTTGTGGAAAAAATCATGTAACATAATGCTACTTTCATACAGTGTCATCACTTTAAACCTAGAGTGTCGCGTCCGTCTCGACCAGCAAGAAAGACGCGACCCGGAACTCTTCTTCAAGCGGTTTATTCAGGAACCCTTTACAGCATAATGGAGTCTCTTTTTCCCCAGCCCGCGCAATGCCTTATATGCATCTCTTCCGCCAATCAGGGGATCAGGTGTAGTGGCCTACCATTGGTCCGCGCAGCGACCAAACTATGCTTGAGTCAGCCTAGTACCCCGCAAGGAGTCATGTGGCAGAGGGAGCGCACGCCATCAGGAGGAAAGAGAAAGGAAGCCAGCGCCATCTTTTAGGTGTGGCACCAGTGCGGCTCTCCACACTAGAGATGTTCAGTGACTACACAATGTTTCTTTGACCATTCTTATCACAGTGGCATTGTAGCCTTGCCTAGAATTGCTTTTGCTGTTCTATGTTTCTTTTGGTTCCAGATGAATTTTCAGATTATTTTCTAGTTCTGTGAAAGATATTTTTGGAATTTAATTTAGGATCACATTGAATCTCTATAGCAGTTTGGAGAGTATGATCATTTTCATAATGTTGAGTCTTTCATCCCAGGAATAAAAGATGTCTTTTAATTTTTTGATATCTTCTTTTATCTCTTTCAGAGTGCTCTGGATTTCAAAGGTGAGGTCTTTTACTTTCTGTGTTAGATTGATTCCAGGAAAAATGAAATCAGAAATAGTTACTCAGATAACAAAAAAGATAGGGTTTATAGTAAAAGATATGTTTAAGAGCTATAAAGAAGAGCTTAGGAACACTGGAATCCCCATAAGAGAAAGAAATGGATCTGGTAAAAAGCTTCAATCAGATTTCTAGGAGATTAAACACTCCACTGAATATTTATGTAGTAGAATGAACCAATAAGAAGACAGGGTATCAGGCATAGAAGACAACATTGCAGTTAGTGACCAAGAAAGGAAAGATTGCTTAAAAATAGCAAAGGACATCAGAAATCAATCCAGTATCTGCTAGATGATGCAAAGAATAAGATATGACTGACTGGATTCAATGAAGAAAAAAGAGATAGAGCAATGGAAATTTAAGAAAAATAAAAACAAAAACAAACTTTACAGATGTAATGACAGAAAACTTCCAAAGCAGGGAAAACAATTTGGCAGACAGATGAATGCAGTAGAAAGGACACCAACTAGACACACACACAAAAAAAAATCCACATATAGGTGTATAATAGTCAAGGTACCAGAAACTTAACATAAGAATAAATTATTGAAAACAGTCAGAGAAAAGAAACAAATCACATACTGAGCAAAGCTCATTAGAATCATAGACTTTTCAACACAAGCTCTCAAGTCAAAGAGGGCCTAGAATAAAAGATTTCAAACTTTCTTTCCCAGAAAGAAAACAACTTCCAACCTTGATTGATATATTCTTCAAAACAGATGGAGATAAAAGATACTTCCAGGACAAGGATACCTGAGAAACTTCATGCATTCCAAACCAAAACTTCAAAAACTTTTAAATAATATCCTAGAAAAAAGCAGTGAGGGTCACAGTTCCCTGAGACCAACAGAGAGAAGCCATTAGGCAAACCAAGATATTAAATGGAAAGAGTGGGAAAATAAAAATATAAAAAAGCTAACAATTGGAAAATATCAAGACAAGGATAAATCAATATTTTCATTATAATGTTAATGGCCTCAATCAATAATCAAAAGAAATAAAGACTGGCAGAACGGATTATGAAACAAGATCCAATAATATGCTGTATCCAGGAAGTACAATTTAAAAAGAAATTTATAGACTAAAAGTAAAAGAATGAAAAAACAGTTCTTCATATGGCAGGAACCCACAGAAAAGCAGGATTGGCTATCTTATTTGAAAACAGGATGTCCTCTTTAGCTAAATAAACAGGTCACAGATGTGTAAATATCATATCTTTTCTCTGGTATGAGAAAATGAAGTTGTAAATGAGTTGTAGTATGTATAGCTCATATTGTGAAGTAGGAAATATTTAAAAGGAAAGAGTGTAAGGGTAAATAACAAGGGGAATATGAATGTGATAATAATAAAGAAAGAAAACAAAGATTGTGTATATAGAGGGTGGGAGGAGGCAGGGCAGGGGAAAAGGGAAAAAAAGAAAATCAAGGCATGTCATATTCTGGTACAAACTCTTAATGTTGAATGTGATTATGATGTGCATTCATAATGTACCAATAAAGATAATTTAAAAAAAAATAAAGTAGATTTCAAAGCAAAACAAATCGAGACCAAGATGATCACTACATCCTTGTAAAAGGAATAATCGAAGAGGAAGAGGTAACATTAACAAACATATATGCACCAGATACTAATCCAACCAACTATATTAAACAGATATTAATGGACAGGAGAAAATAAATAAGCACTGACAAAATAATAGTGGGAACCTCAATACTCCACTATCATGAATAGACATGTTAATTAGACAAAAATTCAACAATAAAATACTAGAACTGAATCGTACTTTTAAAGAAATTGATTTAATAGATGTTTATATAGAGTATTCCATTCCATATAATTAAAATATACATTTTTCTCATTTGCACATGCATCTTTTTTAAAAAAGTAGACCACATCTTAGCTCTTTAGAACATATTTTTAAAAATGCAAAGGAATTGAAGTTATCCCATGTATATTATCAGACTATAGGGCAATGGTCTTTTCTCAAGTTCATAATAACTATTATGAAAAAATAAGCAGTATCATAATGAATGATCAAAAAGTGAAATCTTTCATTCTAAAATCAAGAACAAGACAAGATGTCTACTATCACCTCTCCTTTGCAATATAGTTCTGGAAACATTAGCCACAGCAATTAGACAAGAGAAAGAAAAGGAATAAAGACAGGAAAGAAAGAAGCTAAAGCTTTTCTATTTGCCCAAGACATGATACTCTGCATAAAAGATCCTAACAACTAGCAGCTAAAAGACTTCTAGACTTAATTACCAGATTCAATAGCATAACTGAATACAAGGTCAGTACTCAAAAATAAGTTGCGTTTTTATACACAAGCAAACTCAGAGAAATTGGGGAAACAATTTTTTTAACTTAAAAAGAAAATTAAATTATAGCTCTCTTGAGCCTTCCAAATATTGCCTCTATCCAAATTATGTAAGGAGGGAGGAAATTCATTTCTAGTTTGGTGCCTCTGATTTCTTAGTCTTCTCTCTAATTTCACCTGTTTTACCTTCTTTTCAGTTTCCTAGAATACTTTTTTTTAAAACCTCGCTATTAACCAAACTCTTCTTTTTCTGAATTCTTTTTTGTACGGGAAATATTTCATAATCTAGTCTAAAACTCAATAGTTTTAATAAATAGAGGATAAATACATCTTTTTTGAGAATATATTTGAAGAGGTTATGAAGTCATATGTTTGACATATAGAATATATGTGGGGAATTGAGGAAGAAATCTGTCTTTCCTAGTAAAGTAGGAAACTAGAATTAGAGGAGAATCTTGATATGAAATGAAATAAACTAATAATGATCTAAAAGCTGGAAAAACAAGATAATTTCTAAAGGTTCCACTTAAAACCTCATTCATATAGCTTTACATGATCTTGGCTCTCTTGTTAAAATTAAGTCTTGAAATATGCCTTGATAGTACTATCTATATTTTCTTCTCAAGAGTTAATAACAGAAATCAGCTACTTTGTTCACATCAAATATTAGAACTGTTCAACATGAGCTTTAGTAAAGACCTGAGAAAAAACATTTCGGATCCAGTACACTGCATTCACTGATTTTCCTCAGGTTCACTTTGAAAAAAACAAAACAAAACAAACAAACAAAAAAACCTCTTAAAGTCATGGCATATTCACCTTACGTTTTCTATTTGTGATTATAGCATACATAATAGATTTTGTTCAATAAATTTAATTTTATCCATAGATATTTTCCATCATATTTTTCTATTAGAATGCTTTTCTCACAGCATCATGCCTTATTACAGTAGGAGTGCTCTCAAATATAACAATGACCTAAAGCACACAAAACATCACTTGACTCTCTGATTTCAAAATACCATCAATTCAATATTATTTTGGAAGAGAATAAACTGAATACTAATAAACTCAAAATTTACCCCAGGCTTCATTTACAATGGCATCGAAGGAGAGTCTTCAGCTTTCCAAATCTGTATCAGTTGAGGTGAATATGTTTCCTTCTAGTATAAAGAAGACAAATCATGGTAGAAGCAAAATTATTTAAATTGAGTTGATAGCATTTCATTTTACACTACGCTTTTAGCTTTTTGATATCTTTGCTTTTACCAATTTCAAAGCATTAACTCCAAGACTTGTTTTAAATTGAACATTTAAATTAATGCATTGTCAATTGGTGATGTTATGGTAAGGAAAATATTGTCATAGAAACATAGATGTGGAAGAATAATTATGTACTCCTGATTTTCTATTTAGTTCCAATGTTCTCTGCCATTATCCATGTGGCTATTATTCATGTAAACCTAATAATGTCAAAACAGTAAAGAGAAAGCCCATGAAAGCCTGAGAAGATTGTTGCTCAAAAGCAAGTGATATTACTATGTGACTGACTTGATCTGTACCTAGTTCCTCACATCATTTCAGCTAAGGGACAGAAAGAAGCATAATGACATTTATTAGTACCCAGTCCATGGTGAAGTTATTTTCTTTAGATACTCAACTTCACCTTAAATCATATATGAAGTAAATGTTTGGCAAAATATTTAAACATGAATGAGTTGCAAAACAATTATTTCCTCAAAATTTTAACAGAAAAAACTTTCTGAGCAGAATGCAAGTGACACATATAAATCACAGTGAAACAGTTTCTAACTCAGTTGGGGTTCAATGTCCTTAGGCAAAAGAGTGATCACAATCACCATTTTATTTATTTTTTATTGTTTTCTAGGCTTACCATTAACCTCTGTAATTGCCTTCTAGATGAGCTTGAAGTGCTGTGAGTCTTCTAAACTACAATCGGTTTCTATCAGTGAGTAAATGTACAGATTAACAGAATAGGTCTGTTGAATTTGGAATGGTAAAATAACTCACTTAACACAGGCAAAAGAGCATCAATGTAGGTCCCTGCAGATAATGCGATTTCATCATTGGCAGTTAAGTATTTTTACCAGTATTTAGGTGGTATTGCAACTATATGTGAACTGCTTACAAAGAAAAATATGCTTCCATCAGAAATTAATGTACCAAAAAGAGATTGATAGCATCATTTTTAGATAGTCACTCTCATACACTTTTTACATTTTATTTTGCTTCATTCCAGTTATTGGGGTCCCCATAAAAAGGCCATGTACATGCTAAACACACATGCTACCACTGACCTGTCCCCCATCCCCTATGTACTTTCATGAGGTTGGAATTTAATCTCAACAATGAATCATTCAGGTAAAAGTAGGGTTTACAAGCCTACTTTTGTTGTGCCCATGAAAGTTTTACATTTTTTTAAGGAAATTGCAGGTAATGTTTATCAGATCTTCTATTGCATTAAATAACATTCCAGAGAATTCCTGTGTATATTCCCTAATGCAACTCTATGTGTACAGTTGCTTCTGTTACAAGTATTTCTTCTTTCTGTATATATTTCTCCTTCTCTCTGTCTCTCTTTATCACTGTCTCTGTCTGTCTGTTCATGTAGCCCCTATTTTCTTTAATTTCTTGGTATTTATTCTTTAATGATGATGTTCCCCATGACAATATCACTTTTCAAAATTTTCTTCTTGACTGTATTTCACATGTTTTTCATGTGCCTCAGAAAGGTGAGCATCACATCTTAGCATAGTTCATGATTTTGTATTTGTATAAGTAATCAGTCCAATGCCTTTCCCTTAAAAGTGTCAGAGGATGCAAGCTGTATGAATTTAACAGGAAAGTTATTTTTGATGAAGGCTTTACAGGATCCATCAAATGTACAAATATTCTGATATTCCTTGATGGCAGTTTAAAATGTCTGTTCTTAGGTCACATACAGTAAGAGACAATCAGACAAACAACACTGGAAATGGAAATACTACCTATGAAGAATTCACTGTGACACTGGGAAAGGGGTTCAGAGTTCAGCTTCTTCAAAGCTTGGTAGACAACTTTTTATCTTTGTGATTTTTATTAATTAGCTTTCCTCTTTATAATCTTAGCTTATTTTTCAGAAATATATTTTTTTCATTACTCTCCGAGGCATTTTGTGAACTTTGATTCATTTATTCATCTGTATATTCTTCCACGCTTCCCTATACTATTCAGACCTATTAGCAAAGCACACAGAAGTATCTTGCACTATAGTTTTTAGGCACATCTCTATAGTTCTCTTATAAATTCTTTCTTGTATCTCTCCACCTTGCGAGTCCTGTACCTAAAGAGAACTTTCCTTAATGAATTAACATCTGGAAAACTGAAATCATGTTAAATCTTCCAAGAAACCTTCCATCATTTCTGAATTTGATTTGTGTTTCCGGACAAAATTCTCACGAATCACCACTGGTTGGCTGTTTTTAGCGTCCTTACAGAAGTTACCTGATTATCCTTTGTTATGCATGCTTCAGTAATAAAAGTTAGGACATGTTTTATAACGGGAAATGTACTGTGAACTGAGACTTTGCTGGCAGATCGCAGGTTCTAAAAGTTAGTAGTTTATTTTTACCTGCGGTATTTTTTGTTTTCTTTTTGTTTTGTCTCATTTTGTTTTTGTTTACATAATATGATTCTATGATTCTGTACAGGGTTTAACTGTACTATTTTTAATTCTGCTTCTGTTCACTGATACTTCAATGAGTTACTGGAGCAATGCTAAGATGTCAATGGTTTCTATTAAAACTAAGAAATGGGGGCTGGGGAGTTAGCACAGTGGTTCCGGCACCTGTCTTGCAAGCGCAAGGGCCCGGGTTCGATTCCCCAGTATTCACATACAATACTGGGTGTGGAGACTCACGCCCAGCAGCAATCAGCACCACATACCACAGTGCAGGGTGTGGTGGCTCACGCCTGTAATCCCAGCACTTGGGAGGCAGAGGCAGGAGGATTGCTGTGATGTGAGTTTGAGGCTGAGCTCAGGGCCAGCCTGAACCACAAAGTGAGACCCTGTCTCAAAAAACCTAAAAAAAAAAAAAAAAAAAAAAATGGTTTTAAAAAATATAAATGGATAAATGGTTAGGGTAAATTTCTTCCTTATATTCTCATTGCAGGAATAAAATAATCAACACTCACAAGTTATAGGAGGAGAGTTTCATTTTGATTCAGTGTTTTCAGTCCATAGGCAGAAGGTTCCAAGACAGGTTATCATGACAGAAGGGTGTAACGTAGGAGAAATAGTTCATGGCACGGTAGGAAGGAAGCAACTCTCACCTCAAGGGAGAAGGAGGAACATACACCATTTTGGGTCCTATACACAGGACTCATCTATATTCCAGCAGGCTTTAAGTCTGAATATCACACCCCGCTACAAACCCATCAATGGACTAACCTAGTATCACACATGTATGATCTAGTTCCTTCCCAAAAGCTGCACCATTGAGCACATGTAGCTTTGGAAGATATGTAGCTATAAACCAGGAATATAAATCAGAGATAGGTGAGTCCGATAATGAGTTTAAATTAGAGAACATATGGAAAACATGTGAAAAGATAAATTTCTTTTTAGCTAGAAGGATAAAATGAAGGCTAGGATATAGCTCAATGATGCTATGCCTCCCTGACAAGTGCAAGGTCCTGAATTTGATCCCCATTATTTGAGAGACAGTGGGGGAGAGAGAGAGAAATAAAGAGAGAAGGATGAATAAACAGCCTTGTGAAAACATTCAGACCTACTCTACGATAAGAGCCCATCGTGGTCCAGGCAGTCTGCATAGTAGTGAGACATTACATTTTAACTTCCCCTCTGAGACTCCTCAGTGACTAGTCCCTCCATTCCAGGTTGGTCACAGGTTTCTCTGGAAACCTGACTATCTGGCTCTGTTCTATACCATTTAATTCACTTGTATAGCAAGTATTTTTTATGGAAATTGGAAATTTACCGTGTGATACTTAATATATGTACAGGAAATTCTATGCAGTGCTTGATTTATTGGAGCCACTTGTTCTAGGGTACAAGTATCACAAATCTGCTTATTTGGGGATTTACTCAACCTTATAAAAAAACATTATTTGTCAATGATTACATAGGTAGTTACATAGGTAATTACCTAGGGAGCTACTGTGTATTCCAAAGAATTGTTCAAAACAAAGTATTACTGAGGAGAAAGAGTGAAAATTATCATTAGAAAAATGTCCTTTAATATTTCATAGTAAAATTTTAATTTATATGTCCTCTCTTCATAGAAATTGAGATGTCAAAAATTTTATCACTGAGCAGCAGATTATAGACTAAACTCTTTGAAATTACTCAACATTAAAATCCAAAACAAAATATAGTTTATTGCTTAAATTTGTGGAAAATGGTAGAGAAGTAATTAGACTTTAATATCTTTTTCACTAGGTTTTAGGTCACATTTTACATGAATCTTGTGGTCTTGAAGTCATTCATATTAATAATTTTGTTTGTAATGCATGATTTGTATGTTATGTGTAATGCAATTAATATTGCTAAATGATGTATAAATTAGTACACTTTTTGTTGAATGAGTATTTTATGATGATGATGTTAATTCGCTCTTGGTAAGAGTCAGACACTCCATATAGAATTTATACACAAATTTGTGCACAAAGGAGTAATACTACTCTTACTAAATGTACAGCACAAGATAATGAATGGTATTTCTTGGTGAGAAGGGATTTGATTACACTCTGAACATATTCAGTATCATATATCCATGAAATTTCCAAGTAAAGGAAAGTCAATAATATGAATCCGAACCTTACTTGGATGGTTTGTACTGGAGATTACTAGAGAAACAGAAGCTGCATGTAGAAGATGATAACCCAGGAGTAATCATGGAGGAAGGATAAAGGATGATGACATGAGGAAGTGCCACTTAAAGAGCTGCAACAGAGGAGCATACGCCAGCATAGCACGCAGAGGAGTGACCAGAACCCACACAGAATAGTGAAAACATTATAATTAGAAGAGCAAGGAAAGTTGGAGAACATGATATTCCCTCCTTGTGCCATTTCCTGTTGCATAGAAATTGCTTTTTGCTATTCTAGCTCTGTTATGGTTCCAGATAAATTTTTGTATTATTTTCTGTAGTCCTGTGAAATATGTTGATGATATTTCAATCAGATTTCATTGATGCTATAGAGTAGATGTGGGAACATAACCATTTTGAGATATTAGTTCTTTCTGTCCAGTAAAAAGGGATATCTCTACATTTTCTGATATCCTCCTCAGTCTCCTTTTTCAGAGTGTTGTAGTTTTAAGAGTAGAGGTTTTTCACCTCTTTTGTTAGATTGATTTCTAAATATTCCATTTTTTGATGCTATTGTGAAAGGAATTGATTCCTCAATTTCTATCTCAATGAGTTTGTTGTTTGTATCTACAAAAGCTGTTGATTTTTGAGCATGGTGATGGCAAAGTAACAGACCCAAAAATCAGTGGACTAGATCATCAGTGGAATAGATCCAGAAACAACTCCAGATACACTAAGCCACCTCATCTTTGAAAAAGGAGCCCAGTATCCTCAGTGGAGGAAAGCTGACAGCCTCTTTAACAAATGATGTAGGAAAAAAAAAATGGTTTTCAACCTGCCAAAGACTGAAGCTATGCCTCTTTCTTCACCATGAACTAAAACAAAATTGAGGTGGATTAGAGAACTAAATATTAAAACAGAAACACTAAACCTGCTGTAAAACAGGTAAAACTCAGAGAAACTGGTGTAGGGAAAGACTTCATGAATAAAACCTCTATAGAATGAGGACTAGCAGAAGAAATCAGCCAATGGGATATCATCTTATCAAAAAGCTTCTGCACAGCAAGAGAAACTTCCAGCAGAGTGAAAAAACAACTAACAACTTGGGGGAAAAAAAAGAAAGAAAGAAAGAAAAAACTTTACTAATCTATTTCGCAGACAAAGGGCTACTATCTAGAGTACATAAAGAGCTTAAAAAAAAATTCCTCCTCAATTTAAAGACTCATTCCAAAAATAGGCATCTGAAATAAACAGACACTTTTCAGAGGGAGAAGTAAAAACAGCTAAGAAGCATATGAAGAAGTGTTCAACATTGCTGTTCATTCAAGAGATGCAGATGAAAACAACACTGAGATTCTATTTCACACCACAAAGAACGGCTGCTCTCTCAGAATTAACCAACAACAAATGTTGCATGAGGCTGCAAGGAGAAAGGGATCTTTATGCACTGTTGGTGGGAATGTAGACTGGTGCAACCACTGTGGAGTTCAGTATGGAGATTCTTCAAAAAACTTGGAAGGGAGGTCCCATTTGACTTTTCTATTTCACTGCTGGGGAAATACATGAAATAATTAAAATATTCATATCATAGGGACATATGTGCATCCATATTTATAGCAACTCAGTTTGTTATAGCTAAATCTTGGAAACAACCCAAAGGCCCATCAACTGGTGCCTAGATAAAGAAGATGTAGTTTATTTATAAAATATAATATTATTTTGCCACAGAAAATGATAAATTTGAGTCACTTTTACTCAAGTGGACATACCTTAAAGACATATTTATATGTGAAAAAAAGAAACAGGCCTCAGGTGTGTAAATATCATAGCTTTCTGTGGTATGAGAAACTGAAGATACAAATGAATTTTAAAATGTGGAATAAATATTGTAAAATAGAAAATATTCAAAGGGAAACCAGGATAGGGGTAAGTAAGGATGGGAAAGAAAACATTTGATGGTAAAAAAAGGAAACAAAGCTTATATATGTAGGGCACAAGGAGTTGTGGGGTGGGTAAAGGAATAGCAAGAATTTAGAATTAGGTCCTGTAGTGTACTGGTACAAATTCTCAATGTTGATCGTGATCCCGATGTGTATATAAAATATACCAATAAAATAAATTAAATATTTTTAAAAGTTCAAGGAAAAAATTGATGTTAAACATATCTTATAATAATAAAGGTATTCAGTCAAGAAACAAATCTAATTTTAATTAAATATGCATACTTCATTTAAAACTTTATTTTATTTTTGAATACAAACAAATGTAAATCCTGATACTAGGGAGAAGATAAGATCTTGACACCACAGAGCCAAAGAGTAATTCTTTTTGGTGTTAAAGTTGCCAAGTGTCTGACATTCACTGCCATTTTAAAAAGCAAGCAGACTTGGAGAATGATTCCTTATTTCTACAATAGAAATGGTCTAAATGCCATTATATACAATGATGACTCATATTTCTAAACATATTCACATGTTCTCTAAGCCTCTTTTTAAAGAAATAACCAGTAAATATAGCATAGTTGCCCTCAAGGCTTAACAAATATTCATCTACAAAGACACACTAATCCATTTCTCTTGGCAAAAGTTACTGATTCAATTATATAAATTGTTGTTATTTTTGTAACATGCATAAAATGTCCAAGAACAAATTATCCAAACTACTGACAGAACACAACGCTTCATTCTTTATAGCTCATTTTCTATTTCAACCAACAAATTCTATAACCTATTAGGAGTTGCAAAGCCTAGTTGAGCCTTTTATTTTATTCCTTGTTTTTCTTTCTAAGATAGTATTCTAAGTAATAAGAACATTCCAGACTAATACAGATCAACTATCTGGTGAGTCTCCAAGTTCCTAGAGCTTACCCTGCAAGCTCTTTTCATACAAGGTTCAACTCACCAGTGAAATGAGGTTATTTTCTGAGCTAATAATAGTAATCAAGTAGAAAATCTGCACAGAACATATGGAAAACAGAGGGGAAAGAAATGCTTATGGCAAAGAAGAGCAACATGATTCCTAAACTTGTGAAATACACTTTGAACATCTCAAGACTCAGTCATAGCCAAAATAACATGAAATATCAAGCCATGGCTAGGCAGGCCAAAAAGCATCAAAGCTATGTGGCTATAATGAGAAAAAACATCTTGTAATGAATTGATACCTTCTGGGAGCTTTATCATTCCAAGATAGATTTATTGAAACAGGTATTCCTTATAACTACTTTCAGAAGTACATACTGCCTTCAAAGTAAGGTGAATTCTGCCCTGTGGATGTGGATTAAAATGTATTTTCATTTATCTGAATACAATGAACCAACAAATTCCTCAGTGGTGTATTTGCATCTCTTCAATGCAAAATGACAAAGGAAATAATATAACTTTCAAGTTATGTCAAGACATCAGCGTAGTAATGGTGAAACTTGAAGGTGATCTCATTCAAGTTGAAGGATATTGTGCTGAATGCTATACAATAGCCCATCCTAATAGAAGAATTCATTTACTTTGAAGTGAATTGAGGTGTTTTTTTTTGCCCTATAAATTTATGTTTGGATGTGAATCAGTAATCTTGCTGGCAGCCTCACCATGCATTTGTTATGGGAATTTTCAATGTCATGCATTATATGATTTGTATCCTCAAATAGTTTCAAATAAAAATTGTCTGCTGCTTTCTGGCAGAATGCCAAGTAAATGAATAGTCCTTTGATTTGCTATCTCTACATACAGTTTTACATCTTCTGTAATTAACCTGTCAATCTAATGTCTCCTGAAAAACTGTTGCCAGGTAATATGTACTCTATCAAAAGCTAAGAATTCTGGGGAGTGATATTTGAATTTCTTTCTACCTATATTCTAGTTTTCCTTCATAAACTAAGATCAATTAATCTTCAGTATAATATGTCTTCTTTAATTATTCACCTGAGCTATCATTTCATGTCCTAGAAAAAACTAAACTAAAACCAATTTTATGATAATATTCTGAAAAATAAATAATCAGACTTTTCTGGAGAACATGTATTTAAAAGAAAATTAAGTAGAATTTTTGTTTTACCCAGATTAATCCCAGTATTTACAAATTAACCATTTACAAACTATAAAATCATTAAATAATCAAATAGGCTTTTTAGTAAGAGGTGAATTGATCCATTTAATTAAATTTTCTATTATAAATGATGATATTCATCCAATGAAAATGATTCAGTGTTTGGAAACTGATAACATGATTGGTAATATAACAGTAAAATCACTAAAACTTGTGTGAAAAAGTGTTGTTAGAGAATCTATGTTGGACAAGTTACATAATGATTCATGTTTGAGTGACTTTAAGAAGTGTTATGACTTAGTTTTAAAATGTCAGTGTCTCTTGTATTTACAGTTGGCACTTAGGGAAGTAATTAGATTATGCAGTTCTATTAACTCATCAGGGAATTATCCATTCCTGAGATTGTAGCTGGATATGCTGTTAGGACTTAGAGCCTGGTCTGAAGAGGCTGGTTATTGAGAAAGTGACCAGGAAGAGTGAATCTCCTAGACTCTTCACCTTTGCTCCTTACTTCCAGAGCTGACCCGATGTGAACAGCATTTCTCCCCCAGGCCTTTCTCCCAAATCATTTTTGCTTTGGACCCAGTCAACCATGGACTGCATTCTCTGAAATCCATGAGCCCAAATAAGCCTCTCTTTAGTATGTAGAAGTAGGGTGTTCTGTCCCCGCTGTGGGAAAAGTGACTATTACTAGACATGTACCTAAATTTCTTGAGTCTTATTTTTTTACTGTTTTGGATTTTCTTTTTGGAAAACAGAAGTTTCTAACCTTATCAGTTGTGAAAAGCTTTACATGTTAAATGGTTTATATCAATTGATCTGAAATGAGAGGCCAGAGGTTTGGTTAGGTTTTAGTTAGATTGATGTATGTAATTAAATTATGTTAAGAAGCTTATGGAGATGAAAAGCAATATAACCTATTTTACGATTATTAAAATGTGAAAGGACAAAATTTGTCATTTCTCACAGAATTTTGGGGACAAAACATAATTTTCCATACATTTAAAGTGTTTTACACATAATGACAAGTTCTACTGTGACTTCTGTGACTTAAATCAATTTAATGGAATTTGTTGATAGAATTATATAAAAGAAAATGTATCATTTTGGTTAAAGGAAATACTTTCATTAAGCTGTCAACTAATGCAGTGACTGTGCTCATGTGATAATTGAAACGACTTGCAGGACTCCACAAATAATAAGTATGTGAAATTCTATTCATGAGGAAGTCTATAGTAAGAGAAAAAAATGCTCTGGCAACCACTTCAGAACTAAAAGGCTACAAAGTGTGTTTCTCTGGGTCCTTCTGAAGTTTTAAGGGAAGTAATTTGTCTCTGTACTAATTCCCAACTATGCAGAAGTATTATTGTTTCAAAAGAATTCCAGCAGATATCAGGTTTTTCCTTTTTATTTTTTTGAATGAACTCTTAATTACATGGCAGAAACAGGCTGCCAGTTGTAAACTGTTTACAGTTCCTCAAACATTAGTCTGGGTTTCTGCCTGAGAAATTTTAAACTTTGGGAAGTATACCAAAACTTACTAGATAGCCTGTGTCATCACCATGGATACGATCCTGATGAATATTTGCATTTTCATCTGTGTAATACCATGATACTTTTGGGTTTTTTTCAAAGGATGACTGCTAGAAATCTGCAGAACTGCTTCGGTGTCTCAGACTTTAAAGTTACATTTATTGATTTACTATGTACCATGAGATATTACGCTGACTTTAAGCCATTTCTATTTAAGAATTATCTGCAGTTTTTCAATTATAGAATAAAAGGTAACAAATTTTAACTTTACTAATCACTCTAGGAAAAGTTCTGGTCAGAATATCAGACCTTAAATCTTAAATCAATTTATCAAATTATTAGAAATGAGTTTTTTTTAAATAGCCCATGAAAGTTTATCACCTATCCTGGTTCATATAAATTATAAAATATGCCAAATGACATTGTGAATTTTTTGCTTACCATCTCTGATATTTTGCCTTTAAAAAAATCTATTTAAATATTTTTAAAACATACACATAATTGCCATTTGAATTGCCAAAAGCTTCTAAGGAATGTTTTAACAAAACAGAATTTCTATCTGTATCTTCAATGCTGCTTCTAATAAAAATGCAATAGAGAGCCACTGAAGGGAGAGCCCCTTTTAGCTAGTTTGTTGCTCCCAAGAAACACCAGCTAGAAATCCTAAAGTCTCCCCTAAGAGCTCTTAAGGTGTATTTGGTTCTATCCATCCAATATTATCTGAAAACACACAGACACACACAAAGACACATACACACGCACACAAACACAAAAATGCTGAATTTAATTTTTAAAAATTTTATTGAGATAAAAAATTTACATATATTTTAATTCAGTATGTTTTCATCAATGACTCATATTCTCCTCTTTAGGGAAAAATACCAATGTTACAGAAGGGTTTTTTCTGTATTACTTCTTAGATTCCAAACAGAACTTATCTTTATATTTAATGACAGATTAATTTCATCAAATTTAAATTTGTAGGTGGCACTACTTAATATTATTTTTGTATATAACATCCTTTACTCATGATTATGAAACGAAGTCATATTGTTCCATGTATAGTTAGCATATTTCCCTGAGTTATTACCTATTATTGTATGAACATACCACAAAATTCATAGACATGCTTCTGCTGATGAGCAGTTAAAGATATTTCAGTGTCTGGTATTTTAATTAGGATAGCTGTGAACCTTCTAAGAGGTCTTCAAGTAGACGCACACACATTCACACGTATGATCAACTTAGAATGGCTAGGCCAAAGTGCATGATATTTTTAATTGAAGTATGTAGTGCCAAAAGGTTTGAAAGTAACCATGATTATTTGCACTGCTAAAAGTACTATACAGGAGTGAAAGATGTTATACTTGTTCATTCTGTTTATGGCATTTAACTCAAAATAAATGCTACTGATAATCTTTTAGTTTAGATGTATTTCTGTGTTACTTCATGTAAAATTTTCTCTGTATTTTTTAGATGGCCAGGTAATATGCATAAATTTAATTGTTAACAGTTATTAAATATCAAGCTTAATTTGATTAATAATAATTTTAATTGTCATTTGCTTCATATTTTTCTAACAGTTATTGTTTTCATGAATAATTCTGATCAGGAGCCTTTATGAATTGTTGCTAGTCTATTACAATTTAAATTTTAGTAAAATATTTATCAGTTTAAGAAGGAAATATATAATCAAAACAATATTTTCATTCAATCAAGTAATAAGAATAATTAAAATAATTCTACTCTAGGTGAAGTATGTTTTCTATTAGCCTTCAAAAGTTATCAATAATAAAATGATAGAAAAAAATTAAAAATAAAAAAATTTAGTGAAATACTTGTAATTTTGCTTTATTATTCTGTTGGAGGATTAAATGGAATTTGGATCAAGTGATATGAAATAATAGGTTAAAATGTAAGGATTAATGTGTTTTTGCTTAAATATGTATATGATTCACTGAAATAAATTATACATTTGTACATCAAAAGAGGAAAATGGCATGTACCTAACATTTATTTTGACAAAATAAACCTCCAAAAGAATTTCTTTGAAATAAAACTAGTGCAATAGAAGAATTCAACAGATTTTCTTCTGTACATTCAGATTTTATTTATGCAATTCAACAAGCAAGCTTCAGATCATTCTTTATATTAGAACAGATAATAACATAATAATAAAATGTTCATGAATAACTAAGTAACTATAATATTACTTTGATAAGCATGAGAATACTTAATGCATCTATAATGTTGTGAAAAGCGAATTGTCTTCTTTACCATGGTAATTATTTTTGGTCCTTCCTGAGTTAAGACTAAAGCAATTGTGGTAGTAGTTTTCTGCCTGCAGTTTTGATCAAAGCTACACAAATTATTAGTTCTCTTTTTTTTCTGGAAAATAATTTATGAAGAAAAGATATATGAAAATATTCAGTTTTTATGAAGTAAAGGACAGCTCAATTCAGGAATTAAAATCAATAATAAAGTCTGTATTCCAAGAAATCAAAGATACAGTGCTCTGGTTAATGGGTAACACAACTGAAAAGGTCAGGCATGACTATAGCGGCACACTGCCACAGTGTGAGAAGCATAGGTGTCTGGGAAATGTGGAGAACTTATCTGATTTATAATTTACTTGCTTGTATTTATGGATATCTGCCCTTCCCTGCAGGATCAACTACTGGGACTATTGCAGACATCTCTTCCACTTTGAAAGATTTTAAACTACAAGGATTACTGCATTAGGATTATTGGCCTTAAAACTTACTGAGACTTCCTAGGATTTAAGGAGTTTTTCTTTTAAAAATAACAAATACTTATATGTCAGTAAAAGAAATCAACATATATTTCATAACATTTTAACAAATATGTCTATAGTTGATTGTGGTCTGACACATGCTATTTAGAAAGTGAATTTATCATTCAGTAAATTTTCATTTAAAACTCTTGCACCAAAATTTTCCCTTAACCTTTCAGTGATGGTGCTTGTGGTAATGTGATCTTCCCCTGCAGCAACACAGATATAATTTAGGGAACAAGCACATTTCCCACTCCACAGCCACTAACAACAGGAGTCACAATTTGCTCATGTCACAGGGTTTTAAGTCAGGACATAAGTAGGATGATTCTACTTTAGTCCCAATACTCCTGTCCCTTTTGTCTACGTGTGTTGATATCAGCAGGTCTGATGTAAGTCTGTCCTCTACACAGCAGCAGAGGTCCTGGGACATGAGTTACCCAATCTTCCACCCAAGAGCAGAAATACAACCAGAAATGACAATCTTTCACCCTCTACTTAGCAACTGCAGATCACAGCCAGAGTCCTCTAGCTCCTGAGAAATGGCAGAAAACAACGCATTCGTAATTGGAGAAATGCAGATTCAAACCACAGTGTGATATCACTATATGGTAAAATGATTAATATGAAGTATAGTAACAATGTCAAAACATGGCAAGGATGAGAAAAGCTTGCTTTCCTTGTATATAACTAGTGGAACTATAAAATGGTTCAGCCCCTATGGAAAAGTTTGCTAATATCTTAAACCTAGTAATGGCAATAATGGTCAACTTTTCCAAAGAAATAAAAATTTATAGTTATAAAATACCTTTCCATAAGTATTTTAAGCAATTCTATTTGTAGTAGCAAAAAGCTGGAAACAGCTCAAATGTCCTTCATTGGGAGAATGTGTTAAAGAGCTGGGACACAGTCATGTCCTAGTATATGAAGAATAGTAAAAAATATAGAACTATTAATATACACAACAAACTCAAAAACACTGAAATGGAAAAAATGACAGGAAATGATTATGAATCATGATTGCCAACAACTGAGCACAGGAGAAGAGACAGAAGGATAAGATGTTCTGAAGAAACATCAGGACAATATCACTTTCCTGCATCTTGACAGTGATGCCACATGAATACACTCACTTGATATAGCTGTACTGAGCTAGCAATAACTCCTAGCAACATAGGATGTTACTGCCACAGTCTTGGTCCTGTTAGAGTATTCTTATGCTGCAAAAATTGTTATTTAAAGATAAGGAATTTTCTATTGTTTTTACAGCTGCATACACATCATGTCATGGGGTTTCAAGTCAGGGCCTAAGTAAAATTATTCTACATTAGTCCCACAACTCCTGTTGGCACAAAGGTCCCTTCTGTGAAATATAAAATATAAAATATTTGTGAAAGAATAAATCACTAACATTTTATTTTTAAGCTACTAAATTTCATCATGTTTTATATTGCATGGAAATAAATGGAATCAAAAAATATGATTAGGCCAAAAGTTGTTAAAATTAGCTTACTGATACATATTTTTTCTTCAAATATGTTTTACATATTTGTTCTTCAAATTATTTTGAGCAATTAACCAATATTTTATCATCCTAAGACAGGATGAAATTTATATGCAAAATTTTTGTTCATTGGATTTCTGGGAATCAAAAATTATTTCAGTTTTCTCTAGTGTAAAAAAATTGTGAAAGCTACACATGATGTTTTAAGAGTATGTCAAAAATATACCTCACATTTTCCCTCCTGAATGTGAACTGTATGTGGATTTAACTTGCTTCAATTGAATAGAATGAAGCAAATTGCCAGTGTGTGACTTTGGAAACTAGGTCATAAAAGTCACTGTTCTTTTCCTCTTTCCCTTTTGCCCTGGGATAACTCTTTATGGATGTGACCACCTGTCTAGTAAGTAAGAAGCCAATGGTGTGACCCGTGGGGTGAGGAACTAAGGAATCATTCAACATTATCCAGAATCAGCAGGCACCTTCCCTGGAGATTCCTATATAATCTACAGAATGAGAATGGCTTGAGGGTCTTAATAGTGCTTGTGATAAATACCTTTGAAAAATTTTAAAGTTTTTATGATTGCGTTTTTTTTTTTTTTCTGTGATTGAAGCAATAATGGAGAGAAATAAAAGGATTTGAGGCTCTTTAGTCCTAGTTAGAATCTTCAGAATTTGGTCAGAGTTGTTTGAAAATGTAACAATCAAGAAATGTAAAGCAATTGGATAGGAATTAACCAAAGGGTAATGTAAAAGAGTTAATGGCTTGTAATTTTGATGTCAGATGATGACTAAGAAAGGTTTTTGGCAATATAAACACTTCTAATTAGAGAGAAAGTTGACCCAATGCATAACTGTATTTTAAGCCACTGAGTTTATGGTAATTTGTTAAATTGAAGAGAACTCAATCAAACCAACCAAATTTTTCATATGCATGAAAAACTACACATTGTACAAGTACTGTTCCTTCAACACTGACTAATCACAAATTGTTAGGTGAAAATTGAAGAAAATGGAATACCATATTTCTTTGGGAATCATGTCTCTTCCAACGTGATTGAAAAAGTATACTTGAAAATTTATATGCATAATAAAATATTATATTCATAAAATGAATATTGTATTAAATATTAAATGCTATTAAGTTCTATCACTTGAAATGGTTTTTTGTACAATTTTCCAAATGTTTTAATTTTTACCTAAGTCATTTAACCTAATTCTTTAGAATATTTACTATGTTTTATGAGGCTTAGTTTTCAAATATCACAGGATAAAATGATTTCATTATAATTGGGTATTTTAAAAGGATAGTTATTAATGGTTTTTCATGTGAAGCCCCTAATGATCATATGTTGTACTTCTAAAATCACCAAATATTTAATAATTGGGTGATGTCAGGAAATTAACATCACAATCAGCAGGTTTCCAGGTTTGCTCTACCTTTCAGCACCTCACTCTTTAGGAGGTTTCATCCTTCCTCACAGTGAAACAGATTATTTTCAACTACAATTGAAATTTCATTAAAAATAGAAATGATTTCATCTTAGATTTAGGCACTTGTTCTTTGGCACAGATATTCCTGTGTCTAGGCTGACATATTGAAGCCAGTACATTAGGTTAACTTTGCATTTGAGCTCCTGTTGATATATTTTCCCATAAATTTCCAGGGATTCACTAATTAAACTAAATTTAACACAATTATCTTTTGTAAATTTCACTCAGAAGAGCCAACTACCAAGCACAGCGGTCTCCTCATGTTTTAACTGAATTTCCCTGTAAACCGTGTTTGCTTTTTGTTTCCTGCTACGTGTGTTTACTTGCATCGCCTGTGGGGAGTTCTTAGTTTTCTTTACAGTAGTCATGGATGTTTTTCTTCATTATTTTGTTTTGCCATTTCCTGTTCTCTCTTTATTCCTTCAGTTTTCATTCTTCATTATGAGTATCATCATCTTTATTACTCTTATTTTGTCTTTCTCCTTCTCTATGCCAGATGAAACTCATCTTGTTTCATAAGGAATTTCACCTTTTACCTGAACTGTGGGATTCCTTTTCTCAATTTCAATATACTTCATTATTTTTTCCTTTTCAAATGTTTATTCCAAGAATTGTTTATTTCTTTTGCTACTGTTTTCATCATTTTCTGGTAGAAATCATTAGCTATCTCATAGGGCAAATGCCTGTATTTGAGTGGGTACAAGTATCATACTTCAGGGACAAACATTCTGGAGGACAGTACATACCTGTCATGAAAAAGCTGAGTGTCAGGATTTAAATTGGTGAGTGGGTGAGACAGTGCAGTTGTGTGATCCATCCCTAGAGTAACAGATGAATAAAAAGCATGCTTATGAGACACTATGAGCTCATTCTAAGGGAAACTCTCAACAATGGAAGATTACTTCAGTGATTTTCTATAGACCTGCATTTGCAAATGATTATCATGTCTTTTGTAGCTACAACTAATAAAACATTATATTTCAAAATTATATTAATACATGTTTGCAGTACAGGGTGCTACATTCCGTATGTGGAGTTGGTTGACATCTTAATTCTTTTTTTCACCCACTTTTCCCCTCTTCTCTCTTTGCCCCTTCACTTTTTAAAAATTAATTTCATTGTGAAATAGGTATATTTTGGGCTGGGGATTTAGCTCAATGGTTTTGCAGCTGGCCTTGCAAGTGCAAGGGCCTAGGTTTAATCCCTGGTAACCACATACATCAATGCTTGATCTGAAGACTCACACCCACCAGCAATCAGTACCACACACACAGTGCTAGGTTTGCTGGCTCATGCATGTAAACCCAGCAATCAGGAGGCAAATGGTAGGAGTTTTCAGCTGAGCTCATGGATAGCCTAAACTACAATGCTAGACATTGTCTTTAAAAAAAGAAAATAGTACATTTTAGATACATATCATGATTAGACTCAACATGACAATTTGTAACAGTATATGACATCACTTGATTTTCATTTTCCCTTACCCACTTTACAACCCCCACTCCCTATATAAATAAGCTTTTTCCCCTTTTTTGGTAATCATCACAATTTTTTCTTTACCCTACCCCCAATTTTTTCTTAACCCACCCCATCCACATTTCCTTCTTAATATTTTCTATTTTATCATATCTTGCATTCTAGAGCTCATTTATATTTTCAGTTTCTCTTATCAGAAAAAATATGTATTTACACATCTATGATCTATTTATGTCACTTAGGAGTATGTTTTGAGGATATGTCCATTTGAGTATGAATGACTCAAACTTGTCATTCTTTATGGCAGAATAATTATAGAAAAACTACAACTTCCTTATCCAGACTCTTCTTTATCCAGTTGATGAACGTTTGGGGCATTTCCAAGATTTAGCTGTCACAAACTGAGCTGCTATAAACATGGATGCACATATGTCACTATTATAGGAATCTTTTAATTCTTTTATATATATATCTAGCAGGGGAATAGCAGAGTCAAATGGGGCCCTAATCCAAGTTTTTTGAAGTATCTCACACTGATCTCCAAATAATTGTACCCATTTACATTCTTACCCACAGTGGAGAATGGTTCCTTTCTCCTCCTAGCCTTGTTAGCATTTATTGCTGCCTAATTTCAAGATATTAGCCATTCTTTATGGAGTAAAATAGAATGTTAGAGCTGTTCCATCTGCATTTCTCAAGCATTTCTTCATGTGCTTCTTAGCTGCTTTTACTTCTTCCTCTGTAAAGTGACTTTTTATTTCAGATGCCCCTTTTTGAAATGGGTCTTTAAATTTGGGGGAGTTGAGTTGATTTTTTCAGTTCTTTATTTGTTCTAGAGAGTAGCCCTTTATCTGAGGAACAGCAGGTAAACATTTTTTTTCCCATATTGTTGGATGTGTTTAACACTGCTTGTGGTTTCTTTTGTCTTACAGAAGCTTATTTATTTATTTATTTATTTATTTATTTATTTATTTATTTTTTAAGGTTTTTTGAGACAGAGTCTCGCTTTGTGGTTCAGGCTGGCCCTGAGCTCAGCCTCAAACTCACATCACAGCAATCCTCCTGCGTCTGCCTCCCAAGTGCTGGGATTACAGGCGTGAGCCACCATGCCTGGCATTGTGATATGTGGTACTGATTGCTACTGGGGTGAGTCTCCATGCCCAGTATTGTTATGTGGTTATCGGGGATCAAACCCAGGTCCTTGCGCTTACAAGACAGGCGCTGGAACCACTGAGCTATATCCCCAGCCCTACAGAAGCTTTTTTAATAGTGTGAGATCTCACTCATTGATTTCTTCTTTCTCCACTAGTTCTTGTGCTATAGAAATTTTGTTCATAAAGTCATTTCCTAAGCCAATGTCTCCAAAGTTTTGCCTTACCTGTTTTCCAATATGTCTAGTGTTTCTGTTTTAAGTTTTAGGTCTCTAATCCACTTTGATTTTAGCTTAGTATGCAGTAATAGAGATAGGTTTGGCTTTAGTCTTTGGCAGGTTAAACCTCAATTTTTCCAGCACCATGTGTTGAAGGGGTTGTCTTTCCTCCCTTGAGGATATTTGGTTCCTTTGTCAAAGATAAGGTGGCTTAGTGTATCTGGAGTTATTTCTGTGTCTTCTAATCTATTCCATTTGTCTTTGGGTCTGTTGCTTTCCCAGTACAATGAGGTTTTAATCCCAATGGCTTTGTAGCATAGTTTCAAGTTGGGGATCATGATGCTTCCCCACGCCCCGCCCCTTTTTGATCTCCATTTGAGACCAATCTCTCTAATTCTTATAGTCTTTAATTTGGTTCTTTAATTCAAATTTGTATTTCTCAATGAGAGAAATGCTGTTTGTAAGCTTATGTGTCTGATTTACTTCACTCAACATTATATTGCCAGTGTTCCATTTTCCTACAAATGATTCAAGTTTTTCCTTTCTAATGCAGAGTAGTAGTACTCCATTGTGTATGAACATAACGTTTTATTTATCCACTCAGGTATTTCTGGACATATAGGCTGCCTCCATGATTTAGCTATTATGAATTATGCTGCTATAAATGTGAGTATACTCCTCCTTCTTCTTTTCTCTCCCATATATATATATATATATATATATATATATATATATATATATATATAAAATCACTAAAGTCAAAATGCCTCTTATGAAGTTAAAAGTATATAAAAGTATATAACTAGTCATGAAAATGTTCCTTAGGGAATCATATCCTAAGTAATTTATTTGGAAACAGTAATTATCCTTAACATAATAAATCTCTTTATTAATCATATTAAGTTAATTAACTGTTACAATATCCAAGTAGAGGGAGGAAGTTTGAAGGAAAACAAATTAATTTTGAGTTAACAGCAAAATTTTATCAAGAATTGCTAGGCAATGTTTGTTAATGTGAAATGGTTACTCTGGGAACTAACCTACAATATCTGCATCGTCTGTATACTTGTATTTCTCCCACATCTTACGCCTTCTATGTATACTATTTGAGCATTAAAATGATTTGTACATTATGGAGAGTACAGAGATAATATTTATTCAACCAAGAAAACAAAGGAACAATAGAAAACTCACTAAAATCTAAACTAATGTGAAGACATGCAGATGCTTTGACATATTGTAACATCAATTTAAATAAGTAAAATAAGCAGAAATGGAAAATAAATAGTAACTTGTGTGATTATGTGAGTGTGAAGACTTATACTGGAATAATAAGATAATGAAAAATAATGCCCGTAAGGTGAATATAATTTTTATTTCTGAGAAGAAATAATGATCCTCAGTAAGCATTACTCATTAAAAAAACAATGTTCAGTAGTTTTTATTTGTTCATAAATAAAGAGCTGTTTTTTAATTGACGTCTAATCAAAAATGTATAAATCCAAGGAATATTGGAAAATGACTTGATAAACACCTATATTATAATATAATTAACACGATAAAATTGTAAAAGTTTATGAATTCAAATATAATTTTCATATGATTTAGCAATCTCATTTCTGATACTCTAAAAAATTTAGTAGTTTATTTGTAATATGCATTAAATACTAGCATGAGATAGACAGAATATAAGTCACAAAAAAGACATTTCAAATGAATTGCATGTATTTTCCTGTCCTCAATTTCTGTAACATAACTGAAAACAACACCCATAATGATGCAATGAGAAATGAATGCTTGCTTTAATTTTCTTTTCTACCCAAGTCCTATGCCATAACATTTTAGAAAACATTTTATTTGTAATTTCTAAGTAAAAAGGTGTGTAATTAGAATTTCATTACATTTCCTGGCTGTGATATAAAAGTGTTTATGTGTGCAATTACAGTATCACGGAGTTTAAAAGCACGCTAATGGATGCTTTCTTTATGATCAAATATTTGGTCAGAGATCAGATTGTTACAATTTTACTTCTGGAGTGGAGATGCTTCCTGTTATCTCTGTGTAAAGTTAATTACATCTTGACAACATCTATGTCAAATTAACTTGTTTAGCTTTCTATATCTTCTGAAGGATTGCAGTGCATTGAGCTATACTGGCAGGTGAAGGACCTATTCTCTGGAGATGTGGTGGCACTGTGAACTCGAGCAGAAAGCCCAGTGGTCACAAACTGAGGAAGGTGTGTGAGAATGGGACACAGTGTAACCCTTCTGAAGAAATCATATGTAAGGATAAAATCATGGGAAGGCAATAGCAATTATGCTTGAATTATTAGTTGATATCTTAGCTGTAAAAATATAGGAATAATGATTGTTTTCTTAACAGAGTATAGTAATTTAAATGCTAAAAGAATGAAATTAAGTAGCATTGATCATAAAAGGATTTATTCCAGTAATGATAAATTCCAATGAGAAAAAAAGTATTTTTCAGCAACAAATAACAGAAATAAAAATCTTGACAATGTAGCCTCTAGAATGTCCAGTACATGGTTTTTAAAAAGCAAAAATAAAAATAGTGGTGCAAAGGAATGGGAAATATACCCATTAGTAGCCAAAGGATTATATCAGGATATTTCAGATCTTTACAGATTTACAGAAATGAAGTTTTTACATTTAAATAACAAGAAAAATTTCCTCAAAACTTTTGAAAAGCTGAGTACTGCTATCAGAAAAAAAAAGGAAATCATAGAAATGAACAACATAAGTGTTAGTCTTAGAAATCCAAGGCTTAAAATTAAGAATGAATGATAAATTTTAACATCACATAGAAATCCATAAAAGTTGAAAAACTAAACAGAAAGACTTTTAATAATCTGTGAGAGAAAATCAAATTAATTTTACAAGTATACTATTAATTGTTCCAACTTTTCTCTGAGTAAATAGAAATAACTTAAAAACTTCACATAAATGAAGAATTTTTGTAGTTTAATTCTGCACTTTTCCAGTAGGAGATGGTGCTTATAAGTGGAGAACAATGTCTGTAGTGGGACAAAAATATTCATGCAGGATTAACTTCATCAGAATCCTATCAGATTTGAAGAACATGTTAAATCTTATTAAAAGACATAAAGCTGAGAAAAGATAAAACCTGACAAAATATCAATATTGTATTCATACAGTGGAAAATAAATCATTCAATATATTATGTTTGGAATATACTTATTTCAAGAATAATTAGTGTCAAACTCATGGAAGAAGAGTAGACTTTAATAGAGTATAGGAAATACTCTACAATTATATTGTAATCAAAGTAGTATGAGTTTTTAAAATAGATCTGTAAATGGGTTAGTACCAAACAAAATGTCAGTGTATATTTGAATTCAATAGAAGCAAATAGTAATCATTTGCTTTATTAATAAATTCTGATTTACTTCAAAAGCAATAACAATAAAATTTATATGTGCTATTATGCTATGTACAAAAAGTAATTTACCCATACAGTAAATTTTTGCCAACTGTTTTTGTAAATATAATTTAGGAAAAGAAGGTAATTTAGGGGAATTCTTTCAAGATATAAGAAGTTACAAAGTTAAAAATATGTATTGTATAACTTTCAAAAGTTATGATGAAACCTCAGGTTAAAATAAAAATTATAGATAGCTTAGGAAAATATGTGGTAGACAAAAAATATTACCATGTATTATGAAGAGTGAATGAATTAAAATTTCTTATAAGAAGAATGAGCAACTCCTATGAACAAGAAATGTGAGATTCAGAATTTTCAATAATCAAGTCTTATGTAAACCAAAGAATGATAAGCAGTTGAAATGTGTTGAAAAGAATGTAAATAAAAGTGTGTCACAGAATTAAATTACTGTGTTGTTCCAAAGATGCTATATTCTTTCTACATGTGTCTACACATTGAAAGTGGTATCTAAAAGGATAACTGTCATTAAACTATGCACAATATGTTTTAGAGCATTTATATTAATTATTAAAATATTTTTAAAATAATTGAAATAATATAAGATGTAATGAAATGATCTCAAAGATAATTTCTAATAAATATGACATAAAATTTCTAATGTTTGACTGGTAATCTCATTGCATAGATTTAGTAAATTCTTGGAAACACTGTATATGACGTATGATCTGATTAAGTCTCCCATCTTCCATGAACTGAAGTTCTCTATCAGTAAAATGGATTTCCTAGTCCAACTTTTTCTTCGATACTCAGAGCCTGCTGATTAATACTGGTGCTGAGCAGTACTGGTACTTCTCTTTGATCATTTTAGGGTAATTTTTTCTTATTTTTATTCTCTTTTATGTTAAGGTGCTTTCTCATGTCATAATGCCTTTGCTCTTCCTTCTAATATTTAAGCATTTTTCTCTAATATTTTACTGTCCTTTCACATAGTTCCAGTTTCCGTCCACTTCACCAAATGCTTAAATCTGATTAATGAAGTAAGCCTAAACATGGACTAGGAGCTCACAAATATACATAGTCCTTTATGACTAATTGTCTTATTTCTCCTGTAATTTAAATGCCTGAAATGAAGTTAAATGATACTGTTTAAAAATATAAAGCCTGTTTTTAAAGAATCATATGTATATTCGCAAAAATAAAATTCTTTTAGACTTAGCAACTAATATACTGATATAGTGTCTGACTCAAAAATAATCCACAACAATTTTTATTTTGATCATTGGATATACATGAATTAACTGTCTGGGGTAATAACTTGAAAACTATACCAAGTTTAAATCTTAAGGAAAATCACCCGACATTTTACAGAGAAACATACCTTTAGAAATTCTTCTTGATCTGCTATTATACATCCATAAATAAGACAGTCAACATATTCTGAAAATGCAATTCATATTTATTGAATCTATGAACCAGGTTAAATTATCAAAACTTAAAAGACTTAGATTAAGTAATAACTTTTATAATTGTTTCAATTAGAAAATATAAAATTATTAAATATGGAAAAATAAACTATCAGTTATTACTTCATAAGATCTGATAGATTACTGAGTCCTGGATCTTTAGTGTTTTAATCCATACTATTGGGATTGTGGGAAATTTCCTTTATCAAAGAGGTAATATGTAAGAGTTACTTTGGAAATTAAAAACTATGTAAATATTAATTGATACAGATTATTATGTCTTTTTTTGCCTTTGAACTTAAAATTAATTGATTCTTCTTTATTTTAAAGAAGTTTGGTAAATATTTCAAACATCATTCAAGCAATATTGTAAAGGACATAAAATTTTATTTAAAAATTATGAAGATTTAGGCCTGGAAATTGATCTCAGTGGCGCCAGACCTGCCTCACAAGCGCAAGGTCCTGAGTTCTATCTCTGGTATCTGGAAGAAATAGAAAAAATTTTTAAAAATATGAAGAGTTTAGAATCTTGAGTTCTTAAACTCAAAAGTAAACTAGCTATTTGAAAACTTTTAGTACCATTTCCATTTGATTCATTTTGGCAAATTTTAAACTGCCAGCTTTTCACATTTGATACAAGTGGTTCAGAAAGCCTTATTTAGCTTAGCAGAGCAGGAAAAGATTAACATAATGTTACTCTTCTGAAAGCATTACAGTTTCATGGCTATATATTTTTCAGGCGAGAAGAGCAGGACACACATGAAAATATTCAGAGGAGTCATTATTCTGAATATTGAAACTATCAAAGGTTTTAAAACCTAAGAACTAAGAACTATTAGAAGTTCTCAAGAAATCCTATTTTAGCACTAAATTTTAGACCTGAAAAGCTCAAGAAGGATTAAAATTAATTCCAAGTTTCTCTTATCTTTTGAATTTACAACATATTCTTCAAAGCATTTTATGTGCAAATGTTTATTTGAAAAAGAAGAAGATGATTGGTACAATACTCAGATCTACAGTGTGTCAGTCCTGCTTTTAAAAGCAAGGAGAGACTCATTTGGTCTGTGTAATAAGCCCCATTTTGTGTTTGATGGTTGTTTATTTCGATCTATAAGGTGGTCCCATCCAGCTGTCGGAGCACACATCAGAGTTGACTTGTTCAGACAAATGGTGCATTAGTGTTCATTACTTTAAGTATACTTAAGTATCTTTTCTCTGGAAGTTGCACAGATCATATAATGATGTCCAGAGCCTCAAACAAAGCATCCAATAAATGTCTGTTGAATTGAAGTGATAAAATAATGAGGAAAATAGTGGTGCAATATACCACTATTTAGTTTTTGCTGTTTGTTTCTGTCAGCTAAATTGGAGGAAATTATGACTTCAGAAGCTAACTACATTATTTTCATTTTATGATGTAATCCAGAGAATGGGAGATGGACAAGTCATAAGGTACATGTGTTTTGGTTGTGGATACTTTCCCCCCTCTCCTACCAGCTTTCTTGCTTCATTAGTGCTTATAGATGGTGAAACACCAAAAACTCAAAACACAGAACCTAAAGCTTTTTGGGATGAATCCAATGTGTTCAGACTGTGTGATCTTCCTGATAAGCCTTTGTAGTCTTTTTGCCTGAATTTTACAGAGGATTTCTGCATCTATGTTCTTTAGGGAGACTGGCCTGTAGTTCTCTTTTTTTGTTGGATCTTTCTCTGCTTTGGGAATCAATGTAATGTTTGCTTCCAGGAATGAATTTGGGAGCACTGCTTCCCTTTGGATTTTATCAGAGTCTGCTAAGTAGTTGCATTCGATCTTCTTGAAAAGTCTTGTAGAATCCAGTAGTAAAACCATCAGGACCCAGACTTTTCTTTGTCAAGAGGTTTTTAATTACATTTTCGATTTTACAGGCTTATATTGAGGAGTTTGGCATTTTTACATCTTCGTCATTCAACTTTGGAAGTTAATATGTGTCTAGAAACTATTTATCGCTTCAATGTTTTCCATTTTATTGGAGTGTAGATTTTCAAAGTAGATGTTTATTGTTCTCTGAATTTCTGCTGGATCTCTGGTGATTCCTCCCTTTCCATTCCTGTTTGGTGGATTTGAGCCTCTTCCTTCCCTTTATTTTTTGATAAATTTGGTGAAAGGTTTCTTAATTTGATTCATTCTTTCAAGAAAACCAACTCTTAGATTTATTGATTTTTAAAAAATCTTTCTTAATCTCATTGCATTAATTTCTGTTCTGATCCTTATAATTCCCTCCCTTCTATGAGCTTTGGGTTTATTTTGCTCCTCTTTTCCTGGTAATTTGAGGCTCAGTATTAAGTTTATTTTTTCAGCTGTTGTTTTATGAAGTTGGGCATTCACTACTGTGTACACCCTGAGTAAGTTCTGTGGCTGTGCTCCAGGCCTGGAACATGCTGGTCTGGCATATTTTCCACAGTGCTTGGGTCTTGATGGAAGCCCACAGAGACTCCCTGTATTTTTTAGCCAACACCGAAGCTTGACTCTACCTCTGGAAGGACCAGCAAGGGTGAGGCCCACAGAGACTCCCTCGACAAGTCTGTACACACTAAACACTGAGGCTGCATCTAGGCATGGGGTGCACTGGTCTGGCCCACCTTTCCATGGCACTTGGGCCATGACCTCTAGCGGTGCAAATATTTGTTAAATAAATGAATGAATCATATATAGTACACTGACAAAAATAAAAGAAAAAATGAAGGTAGAAATAGATATTCCTTTCATAAAAATTAGCCACAAATGTATCACAGAACTAAACGTAAAAATGTCAAGCAAATAAAGAAATAAACAAAAATCTCATGCAACATTTCTCAAAAAAAATAGATAAATTTAGATAAATTTTAGGAAAAAATTTAGAAAAATTTACATAACATTAGTTTTTAAATACTACACAAAAGATGCAAACATATCCCAGGGTCTGTATGGGAAATCTCTGCACTTTTCCTTCCGTGGTGATGTGAACTGCTCTGAAAAAAAAAAAAGTGTATTACAAAAATATCCTCTAGATTTCAATATTTTTGTCTGAAGGAGTTTTTACTAGCTAAAATAGCAGAAATGTATGCTTTATAAAAGGTACTCATGAAGTAAATATCTGTTTCATCCTCTCACTAACTTTGTTAACTTTCCCAAGTTGCCTAATTTTTCTGAGACAGATTTACTTTTCTATGCTAGAGTCACGTATAACTGCCTTGCAGTGTTATTGTAAAGATTAGTAAAGACAAACTATATGAAAGGCATCTTATTAGAGTTTCTTATCAAATGGAAGTGTTCTGCTCTTGCTAATAGCCTTGTTTCTTGTTCCTTAAAAATCTGACATTGGGGCCGGGGAGTTAGCTCAGTGGTTCCGGCGCCTGTCTTGCAAGCACAAGGGCCTGGGTTCAATTCCCCAGTAACCACATAACAGTACTGGGTGTGGAGACTCACCCCAGCAGCAACCAGTACCACATACCACAGTGCCGGGCATGGTGGCTCACGCCTGTAATCCCAGCACTCGGGAGGCAGAGGCGGGAGGATTGCTGTGATGTGAGTTTGAGGCTGAGCTCAGGGCCAGCCTGAACCACAAAGCGAGACCCTGTCTCAAAAAACCCTAAAAAAAAAAAAAAAAAAAAAAAAAAAATCTGACATTGGCAATGTTGAATGTGATTGTGATATGTATCTAAAATGCACCAATAAACTCAGTAAAGGAAAAAACAACCTGACATTGGAAAATAACTTGTATATCACTGACAATATCTATTCAAATGGCAAAGGCTCTTTATTCTCTACAGCTCAATATAGTCAATATAACTAATGTTGCAGGGGGAAAATATA
>PVIR01018932.1:13397-32733 GCA_004026965.1 Petromus typicus | reverse complement strand
TATGTCACAGGGCCTCTGCTTGGCCAATTGCTTTCTGCAAAAGCATAGGAGATTTTCTTTTTTCCAGGTGACATTCCTTTGGCACACTTTTGTAGAATCATAGCATCTCATGGAAAAGATTTCCTCATGTCTTGGATCTTCAGTAATTGTATTTGATCTTGGAGGGCCAGGGCCAAAATATTGGCTGCCTTTTAGCCCAGTTACTTTTCTAGTTTTGGTCTCTTACTTTAGTTGTTAAACACCCAGGGGAGAAGATCGGTAATACTAACATATGCAACTGGAGTAGTGAACTCAACTATTATGAATCTATCTGCATACGAAGCATTTAGGAATAAAAACATAGCATACAAATGTTTAAGTAAAAATAGGAGAAAATTTTTAAATTGGATGATTAGGAAATACTTAATTTTCCTGATGATTAATAAATGATTAGTGTATGCTTCTATAGCAACCAACATGAGATAGCTGAATGTTTCCAGCTGCAAAAACTGGAAAACTCCAAACCGAAGTAGCTATAAGCACCATGAACACTGACTGTCTCACATTCCTGAAGAGCAAAAGTGGGGTGGCCTCCACAGTCAAAGTGATACAAGTGACACTGGCTGATTTTTAAATCTGCCAGGTCATCCTTAACCTCATTAGGCACCACACCTTCAAACTGAAAGTGGGTCAGTGGTCCCTGAGATGCTCAAAGGATGAGTGGATATCCAAACAGAGATTCCCCCATAAAGGACAAAGAGGAAGGGAGGTGACAGGTAGACACTGCATAGAAATAACAATGCAGTAACAGCAATGTGCCTGTCCCACTCATTTTATTTTATTTATTTATTTTTTTTTTTTTTTAGGTTTTTTTTTGAGACAGGGTCTCGCTTTGTGGTTCAGGCTGGCCCTGAGCTCAGCCTCAAACTCACATCACAATCCTCCTGCCTCTGCCTCCCAAGTGCTGGGATTACAGGCGTGAGCCACCACGCCCAGCACTGTGGTATGTGGTACTGGTTGCTGCTGGGTGTGGGTCTCCACATCCAATATTGTTATGTGGTTACCGGGGAATCGAACCCGGGTCCTTGCGCTTGCAAGACAGGCGCCGGAACCACTGAGCTAACTCCCCGGCCCCCCACTCATTTTAAAATATAAAATAGTACACCCCTTAGTGAAGATCCCTACATTCCTCTGACTGTTATACCCTTCTGTTCCCCCCATTTGAATTTCAGGTTTATTGTGTTTCAGGTTCTTTGTGTTTCATTTCATTTGTAAAATATATGTTCATATGAATAAGCAATGTACTATATTATTTTGCATATTTTAAAACAACATAGATGGGACAATACTATAGATACTATTTTGCAACTTATTTTCATTACTCATTATCACATTTGTAAACTACATCCACAGGAATATTTGAAGTTCCTGTTCACATATTTTCAGTGATGTATTACAGTGTATACTGAACCACAATGTCTTTATTCATTCTCCTGTTCATGAGCATTTTTATTTATTTTTTAAACTACAAGGAGATCTGTTGCAATCATTCTCAGCATATGACTGTATGTTTGTTAAAGAGTTTTTTCTAGGAATGTAAACAGAAGTGGTATTATTGAGTAGAAAGGGGTGTGTGTGTGTGTACATACCTTTAATATGTATACCTTTACATATTTATATACACCTTTATATATAAATATATATATCTATATAATCATTTATTAATTAGCAGTAGATAGATATATAGAGATAGATAGATAGATAGATAGATAGAGATATATGTGCAGAGATCTAGACAAGGGAAGGAAAGAAGAAATGAAGGCAAACAGCCCCAAAAGGGAATCTAACACACCAACTTCTCAGCACAGGGCCCTGACGAGTGGATGTGGGTTTTCTCCCCAGTTTTCAAACACCTCCTTCTGTCGTCCACCGCATGAGCCAGATTCCGAGGAAAGAAGACATGAAACGCACCTCACCTAACACAGAGTGAGTTGGTGGGGACTCCAAACAAACGCCATTGTGACAAACCTTCCCGCAGTGGTTCTCAGTGAGTGCCAACAGTGCCACCTGGAGGCACATGGAAATATGTGGTGACATGTCCAGTGGTCTCCCTGCTCTGATCTCACTCAGCAGGAGATCCAGGGATACTGAGCAGCTCCAGCATACAGGATGGCGACTGCCTGGCCTCAAAGGCCGGCAGTGGCCCTGCGTGGACACACTGTCACTCTGGGAAGCCAGCGCTGGCCTGTGCATCCGTGTGGCCTCAGCACCAGAGCGGCCCTGGCAGAGAGGGCCCAATACACATGGCTAGGGAAGAATATGTGGCTGGATGCAGATCCCAGAATCTAAGTGCCTGCTGCAAGCACGCTCTGAACACCAGGTGTTTACTTAGCAGGAAAAAAACCAGGACGCTGGAGGGGAAAGACCGCCTGTGGAGAAGACAGGGGAAGTCGCTGTAGATTCCCACAAACAATTTTGTTCTCGCTTTCTAGGAAGCTGCTGAACGCTGTCTCATCGCATGAGAAGGGCAGGGTGAGAAACATTTCCTCACTCAGACACTGCGAGGTGGCCCAGACCTGTGCGCCCTGAGCCTCTCTGTTGATAGTGACCAGTGCTGAACACAGCATGGGAAGAATTTGCCATGGTGCCTGTGACATGGGCTTTCCAGAGCACTCGAGAGTGGGTCCCAAGCCCATCCTACAGGCAGGGAAGACAAGTGACTAGGAGGCAGACTTGCCAGCGCAGCGCACTGTGCCCACGCCTAGCAGCCGAGTGACTTCGAATGGCCAGACTTCTCCAAATCTCAGCTTCTCAGCTACAAAAGGGGGATGAAGAAATCTACCTGAGGTTGGGGGCAGGTGGATTAAATGAGATACGGTGAAGAAAGAACAAAATACACTGCTTGGCGCTTAGTAAACCCTTATTATCATCGTCATTATTCAGTCTTTGAAAAGCAGCCCCAGACAAATAGCCAGTCATAAAGCCGCTGACCACCTCGCGGGACAGAATAGATGCGCTGCCACTGACCCAAGGACGTGAGCGAACCCGGAGAACGCCGCGTTCTCAAGAGACACAATGAAGTCATTTTATTCTGCCTCGAAGTCATTTTGTTCCCTGGCTGAATAAGGCTGTGTTGTGACTCACACTTTAAATTATAATTGTGCTTCTGTATCCCTCTGGTGATAAATATTTCATTTTAGTTCTTTTTCAAAAATGAAAGTCTTCTAGCCAACTTCTTCCCAAACTTTACAACCGCCCCCCTCCAAAAAAAACCTCCACACCGTCCTTGAATCCCAGCCCTTTGCAGGCATTTGGCTTGATCAAGAACTGAATTTGTGTTTTATTCCAATAACTTCAAACAACGACACTAACAAAAACACTTGGCATCTGTTTCCTGTTTGAAAATGTGTTTCAAAGCAATATTTACAAAACCCACTTCCCAACCATTGCTCTTAGATTTCATTAAGCAACAACGAAACATGACATCCAAACATCCAAATCAGAGTGACAAGCTGTTCCCATGCTGTGTGGAGACCAATCCTTTATGTTTCCAAACGCGCGAGCGCGAGCACGGGTACGGGCACGAGCACGAGCACGAGCACGAGCACGAGCATGCGCACACGACCACAGAAAGCAGTTCTGGACCAGAAAGCTGGTCCGACACAAGTGCCTCCTGCACAGATAGTATCCTGCGCGTTTTCCTGACAAATCCTAGCTGAGGTTCCCTTCCACACCTTTTGGGGAACAATCCAAGGACTGATGAGTTAACATTTTAGCAAAGATGATGTGGCATTAGATAAGTCATGGAACTTATTAGGAGCAGGGCAGGAAGTGGTTTCACTTTTTTTTTTCTTCTTCTTTAAATCAAACTCAGATCTTCATTCAGAATGCTGTGAAAATCCTCCCTCAGAAATCTGGCGGGCAGAGTCAACTTCCACACATCTAGTGGCTTAGCCAGTGTTTTGTTCAGCGAAAATCCACTGCTAGTAAGTATTACTATGTAGGTGTAGTGGGCTGAATAACAACTCTCAGAGATACAGGGTCCTAATCCCAGGAAACTGTATGTGTTACCTGATATAGAAAATGACTTTTGCAAGTACAATAAAATTAGAGACCCTGCGGGGGGAAACTATCCTGGGTTCCCTGGAGGGCCCCAAATGCCATTACAAATGACCTTATAAGAGAGGCAGAGAAAGATCAACCATGGAAAAGGAGAAAATCATGTGACCACAGAGGGAGGGACTGGAGATGTGCCACAAGCCACCAGAGGCTGTCAACAGTGACCACCTCCCCTTGCAGAAGGTGAGGGATGGATTCTTCCCTGGAACTGCTAGCAGACATACAGCCCAGCTGATGCTGTGGTTTCAGCCAATTAAAATCCCTTTCAGACTTCTGGCCTCCAGAACTAAAAAGAATAAAGGTCTGCTTTGTTTTGTTTTGTTTTTTGTGCCAATCACATTTGTAGTAATTAGTACAATGGTCATAGGAAAATAATATAATGTATAAACAAAGACAAACCACAATGGAATCAAAAATTTAGTGGTGAAAGAATTTAATCCAATCCTCCCTCTGTCTCTGCTTCATAGATTAAAAAACCAACCAGGGGAAACCAAGCAGCACAACAAATCTACACAGAGTGAGAGGCAGAGGTAGGACAACCCATAAGAATGAGGTTGTGCCTTATCCCAGAAAGAATAACCATCATCAAGAAATTAAATATTAGGGCCCGAGGATTTAGCTCGGTGGTTCCGGCGCCTGTCTTGCAAGTGCAAGGGCCCGGGTTCGATTCCCGGTAACCACATATAGTACTGCGCGTGGAGACTCACGCCCAGCAGCAATCAGTACCACATACCACAGTGCCGGGTGTGGTGGCTCACGCCTGTAATCCCAGCACTCGGGAGGCAGAGGCAGGAGGATTGGTGTGATGTGAGTTTGAGGCTGAGATCGAGGCCAGCCTGAACTACAAAGCGAGACCCTGTCTCAAAAAAAAAAATTAAATAATAACAAGCTGGAGAAGTGTGTAGGGGGGTCCTTCTACATTGTTGGTGGGAACATAAATTTGTACAGACGCTATGAAAATCAGGATGGAGACTACTCAAAAAATTAAAACTAGAAATTCCATTTGCTCCAGCTATTCTCCATCTAGGTATCCTCCCAAGTTAAAGACATTGTATCACAGTGGTGCATGCACATGTATCTTCACAAAAGAACAACTCAAAGTAGCTAAATCTTTGTCATGGATAAAATAAAATGTGGTTTTGTCCAGGGGTTTAGCTCAGTGGTACTGTGCCCATCTTGCAAGTACAAGGTCCTGAGTTCAATCCCTGGTACCACACACACAAAAAAAGAAAATGTGGTTTTTATACACAACAGATTAATACTCTGCCATAAGGATAAACTTGAGACACTTATAGGAAAACGGATGTACCTTGAGACCAAAATATAAGTGAAATAAATCAGAATCACAAGTCAGCTCTTCTGAGAGCACCAATGGACCAGACTCATGTTTCAGATGAGTCTACAGAGTTCACAGAGGCCCAGCACGCAGGGCCACACCTCACTTGGTCTCCCCAGGGATTCCTCTTGGGATACCAAGAGAAGTTTAACATATGTGATCTCTACTCTTTCTAGAAAATGCCAATAACATTTGCACAGTTTGCATAGTTTAAAAGCAATGGTTTCCTCTGACCCATACAGCTGCTGAAACAGATTCCCTGGTGCAGACGAGAAAACTGAAGCTTCAAGGGATGAGGTGACTGAACCTGCTGAAGACATTCAGGGTTGTCAAGACTCTAAAGTCACTTCTCCAAAGTTTGCCTTTCACACCACACACACCCCTCCACCTCCTCCCTACGTGACGTACAGAAGCGCCCACGTCTTGTCAGATATCCCAGCTGGGTCTCCCTTACCTGTGGCACCTGCCTCAGGCAATCAGAGGGTCCCTGTGCTCAGTTTACATCTCACTTTCTTCCCAGGGGAGGCTGAGGAGATCAGTCACGTCCAGAGAGACAGACAAATGTCTGGAATCACACTTTTAAGGAGTCAACTCCAAAAGTACAGGAATTTTGTACAAGTTAGCTCACTGCAATCCCCTGTGCTGAAATAGAAGGCTACGTATCTCAGGCAAGATGGGGTTTGAAAGGTATTTGTTCTCATCTGGCCATAGGCAGGGGTTTCAGTTTTCACACACACAATACGGCTCCCAAAGACATCCCCACAATGACGATTTCACATCATTGGGGAAACATGCTCATCTAATCTCCACCACAAATCTATGAAAAAGATGCCATAATTACTTCCATTTCACAGCTAAAGAAATTGAGATTCTGAGAGTTTGAGTAAACATGCCTTCCATCACCTCAGCTCCTAGTTGATAAGAGTTGGGATCTGAACAGAAATCTGGTTCCAAACTCCTAACCATGGTGGTGTTCTACCTCTCAAGAAAGTCTAAAAAAGACAATATAGATTTGTAGGAATTTTCACGAAAAATAAGGCCCTGGGGCCAACTAAACAGTTCTGAGTAAACTTCTAGGTGGGCATGTATATTTCATATCTGACCATAGTCTTCCTCACACCTGGCATTTCCAGTGCTGATGTTTTGTTTTTTTTTTTAAAGGTTGCACTCCATTTTCAGCACAAAAACTCAGAACAGTTAAGGTAAAAAAGATCAAATAAATCTCACATATTTAAGAGTTTTTCTCAGGAAAGTATATATTTCTGACAAGTTATATTTCTAGATGAAATTGCTTCTTGACTAGTAATCTAGGATTCTTTTTTAATTATTATGAAAAATTTTAAGCATTCCTTAAAGAGAAAAAGTACACTAAACTACTCAAGCCATCACTCAGTTTCAACAGTCATTGGCTCACAGCCAGTCTCGTTCTAGATCCCCATACTCACTTGGTTTGCTGTTTTTAAGTAAAATCCCCCCCATCTATCATCTACCTTATAAATACTTCAGTGCCTCTTCAACTGATAAGAACATTCTCTAAAACATAATCACAATGTCATTATCACACTTCACAAAATTACCGTAATTTCTTAACATCATCTGAAACCTATTCCTACTCAAACCCATCCAATGGCCTCAAAACTACCTTTTCTTTCCTGGTTTCTTCCCATCAGAACTCAGACTCACATCACTTCACCTAAGCACTAGCCCTCCTTCCTGTTATTGGCTAAGGCAACTGGGTCATGTGTCCTATACAGTGTCACACATTTTGGACTCTTGTGTTGTTCATGTGACTTGTTCTTCTAGCTCCCAGACTTTTGTGAACAGGAAGTTAACACCAGCAGTTTGATTAGAGTCAGGAAAATATGACAATTATTTCATTTTTTTAAAAAAAGGAAGGACGCATAGGCAGTAGTGTATATGAACTTGCAGTGCTTTATGAACTTTAAGTCTGATCAGTGTATTCAGAGTTCACTAGTCTCTCTCTTTTTTTTTTTTGAGATAAAGGCTCACTAAGTCACTAAATTGCCTAGGCTGGGCTCAAATTTCGATCCTCCTGCCTCTCCATCCCAGGACGCTGGAAGTCCTGATATACACCATGGGTTGATTCATCCATGTTATGTACCTCCATCATCCTTTCTCTTCTATCTAATGGTTTTAAAGTCACTGATCTGCTGTTGTATTGGAGCTGTAAAACAGTTCTCTAGTTTTCCTGTGTTGACTAGCTAGCATTCTTCAAGAAAGACCTTTCCCACTGTCAGTAATCATACCCACTAAAATACAGATGGACCTTCAAAATATTATGCGGGATCAAAGAAGCTAATCACATCAGATCACACATTGTTCTTCTCCATTTCTATAAAATGTTGAGAACTGGTAAAATGTATATGGACAGAAAAGAGAGTAGTGGCCTCTAGGGGATTGAGAGGCAGAGAAGAATGGGGGCTGGCTTCTGGGAGGATAAAGAAAATATTCCCAACTGAAGCAGTGTTGGTATTTGTACATCTTTGTAAGTATAATTTTAAAAAAATTAAGTTAGAAAGATGAATAGTATGTTATGTAAATTATCTCAAGAAAAATGTTAAAATAACTTCTCTTCAGCCAACTATTTGGTTATTTGCAATATGGTCCATACAGGGAAATATAATCACAATAAATATTTCTTTTCCTTTACAGTAATGATTGGATAAGCTAGCAGCCTCCTGTGATGAGAATATCTTTTAATGTATTTTCATGAACTAAAGGATATTTATATGTTCAGTGTGATTAAATCCATTCGCTTTTGGTCACCCCCTTCCTCTCTGATACAAGCTGGTCTGGGCCCACCATGATACGTCTACCCCAAAGCTGGGATCAGCAGCCATGTCTCCAAAGACATTCCATTTTCCTGGGGACAATGATACTGCCTGAGTGTGGAGTGCTAATAACTGCTGAGCTGCCACTATTTCAAGGCCTTTTCAATGGATAGAACTAGGCAATCCTGCTTTTATTCTTCAAGAAGAGAAAAATAAATCATGAATCCACAGTAGTATTGCATTTTGAATTCAAATGTAATATTCCGGCATTCTGATCTGGACTTTTTTTTTTTTTTTTTTTTTTTGGAGACAGGGTCTCGCTTTGTAGTTCAGGCTGGCCCTGAGCTCAGCCTCAAACTCACATCACACCAATCCTCCCGCCTCTGCCTCCCGAGTGCTAGGATTACAGGTGTGAGCCACCACGCCCGGCACTGTGGTATGTGGTACTGGTTGCTGCTGGGCGTGAGTCTCCACACCCAGTGTTGTATGTGGTTACCAGGGAATCCAACCCAGGCCCTTGCACTTGCAAGACAGGCACCGGAACCACTGAGCTAACTTTCCGGCCCAGATCTGGACTTTTTCTTACAAAGTACATTGTTGCTCTTAGGTTGAAAATCTTAGTTTATAGTGACACTAGTATAAAGTGACACTTGTTTTATTAGGTATATTTGATATTTTAAACAACACTTAATTCATTGATTCTTTGGTCTACTAAAGCTCCATGTACTAGCCCCTGAGAAGCTACAGATATAGGATACAGCAATGAATAGAAAGGTCATGTCCCTGCCCACAGGGGTTTCAGTGTAGAGATCACCCCAATTCTGTGTGCTATGGACATACCATTAAGTTATATGCTATCTGAATTATATAATACTTCCTTCTAGTAGGTGAAGCCATCAAATCAACTTGTGTGAACTCTAGGTAATTTTCCAGTTTATTTTATTTTTGTAACTGCTTTAGAAAGATAATTTCCCTGTTTTGGTGCAACCCTATTAAGTCCAATTAGCGAGTAGATCAACAATCAGGGAATAGTTGGAAATTTGGATGCTTTGTGGGCACAAAAAACACCCTAGTGAAATGCAGCCAGATCTACAGCTGTTTATGATGAATTACATGATGTTTCTCCTCTTCTCCAGCATCTGGAGCTAAGGAGAAAGCAGATGCCCAAGAATTTCATAAGGCCTTTGCTGTGGAGACCGAGACTTTGCTGTCATATTCCATGACAACACACCGCATTAACATTTCCGCAATGTGTGACATCACCAAGAAGAACCTTCCCTCAAAACTGCAGGACAAGGCCATTAAGGAAGTACTTTAAAAGCTTAAAAGTTAAGTAAGGAAAAAAGACTAAACTTCAAATGATGGCAAGAGTGAAAGAAAGTCATTAACTCCAAAGAAGTAATCATGCTATGGATGACACTTACATCATAAATAGTCTGTATCAGTGCTTTTCAAATTTTTACATACATACAAATCATCTGGGGACTTTGCTAAAATACAGATTCTCAGTCAACTTTCCAGCATGGGGCCTGAGATTGCATTTCCAGTTAACTCTGCCAATGATGTTGCAGATGCTGGCCCATGGACCACAGCTGAGTACAATGGACCAACTGGCCAAGGACATCTGAGAAGGGGCTGGTCCCTTATGAATTCTCTATTTGTCATGCCCTCCCACCAACCATCCTCTCTACCCCCTTTGCTCTTCTTTCATCCTTTGGAATGAAGAGTTAGTCCTCCAACTGGAAAACAATACAATCATTCCTAGTGGGGAGAGTATTTTTTAAATCTCCTGTACAGGATACATTACTGATAATATGGCTCATTAGATCATCTAAAGTCCTTCCTATTATAAAGCTTTCTAAAAATAATAGATAGCATATGTTAAAATGTGTTTGCAACGTGTAGTGGAGCTCACAGAAAAGTAAATAAAATTCTTGGAACCTGAAAACAGAGAGAACTGCAAAGCTATAAGGTAAGTGCACCAGTAGATGCTGAATTTAGGAACTGAGATTTTCATTTACACGCTGGAAAAACATGGAAGACACTAGGTCTGTGAGGAATTGTGTGGGAAATAAGAAAAGCACATTAAGTCATGACCACAAAGGGTAGCCCTCCTAGAAAGGCAATAGCAAACCACCATCACCTATTCAGGGAGATTAGTCTATATAATTCATCCTAGGCTCTGAGCAGAAAAAAATTTCCCTGGAATTCATGAGTACTTCTTCACCTAACCCTGAATAACTTTTATTTCTTACATTATCCAGGGATCCCTGGACTATAAAAGTAGTTTTGATCTTCATTAAGATCATATAGTATAGGGGCTGGGGATTTAGTTCAGTAGTTCTGGCACCTGTCTTGCAAGTGCAAGGGCCCAGGTTCGATCCCCAGTAACCACATACAATACTGGGTGTGGAGACTCACCCCCGCAGTAGTCAGTACCACATACCACAGTGCCAGGCGTGGTGGCTTACGCCTGTAATCCCAGCCCTCGGGAGGCAGAGGCAGGAGGACTGCTGTGATGTGAGTTTGAGGCTGAGCTCAGGGCCAGCCTGAACTACAAGGTGAGACCCTGTCTCAAAAAAAAAAAAAGAAAAGAAAAAGAAAAAGATCATATATTATAACTAAGTAGGCTTCATCTCAGGGACGCAAGGATGGTTCAACATAAGCAAATAAATAAATGTAATACATTTAAGGCACGTAAGAAAAACAAAATTCACACAATCATCTCAATAGGTGTAGAAAAAGCCCTTCACAACTCCAACATCCTTTCATGATAAAAATATGAAGAAAATACATATGGAAGGACTTTATCTCAATCTGAGAAAAGTCATTTATGATAAATCTATGGCCGACATCTTCTTTTTTTTTTTTTTCAGTAACAAAGATTGAACTCACGACCTTCTACTTGTAAGGCAGACAGTAGGCCACTGAGCTAAATTCCTGATCAACATCCTATTGAATGCAGATGATGTGATATTCTACATAAAAGATCCAAAAAAAATTCACCAGGTTTTAGCTCAAGGGGTACCACACCTACTTTGGAGGCATAAGGGCCCAAGTTCAATCCCTGGTACTGCAAAAAAAAAAAAAAAAAGACTCAGAATTAATAACAGAATTCAAAAATACAGCAGGATATAAAATCAACTCATAGAAATTAATGGAAATCTTGCACACTCATAATGAACTCATTGAGAAAGAATTAGGGAGAAAATACTAAGGAATATTACATACTTAGGAATTATCTTAAGGAAGTAAAAGACCTCTACAACAAAAATTATAATGCTCTGGAAAAGGAAATTGAAGAGGACATCAGAACATCGAAAGAAATCTCCTATTCCTGGATAGCTAGAACCAATATAGTCAAAATGGACATGTTTCCAAAATTAACATATAGATTTTTTAAAACCCCAATTAAAATTCCAACAGCATTCTTCACAGAACTGGAGAAAGCAATTCTAAAATTCATATGGAACAGGAAGAGGCCCATAATGGCAAGAGCAATCCTAAGTTTAAAAAAAAGCAAATCCAGAGGCATCACTATCCTGGACCTGAAGTTATATCCTAAAACTACTGTGATTAAAAATAACAAAAACAAAACAAAACAAACAGCATAGCACTAGCACAAAAACGGACAATAGGATGAATGGAACAGAAGATACAGAAGAACCTCAATGAATTCAACTATTTGCTCTTTGACAGAGACCAAAATTACATATTGGAGGAAAGATAGTCTTTTTCAATAAATAGTGTTTGGAAAACATGCAGAAGATTGACTCCATATCTCAGTATGTATTAAACTAAAATCAAAATGCATCAAAGAACTAAATATTTAAAAAGTAACACATAATCTGCTGGAAGACAGAACTTTTGAAGTTATAGCCATAAACAAGGACTTTCTCAACAATTTCACAGGAAATATTTCCAAAAATCAACAAATGGGATCATATCAAATTAAAAACCTTCTGCACAGCAAAGAAACCACCAACAGAACAGAAAGACAACCCACAGAATAAGAAAAAGTTTTTGTCAGAAACTCCTCAAAGAACTAGCATCTTCAACAAAAGAACTCAAAAAATTAGATCCCCAAAGTAAAAAACCTTATCAAAAAATGAGCAAGCAAAATGAGTAGACACTTCACAGAAGCACACATGGTGAATAAATACTCAAAGAAATGTTCAACATCATTGGCCATTAGAAAAATGCAAATGAAAACAATACTGAGATTCCATCTAACCCCAAAAAGAATGGCCATCATCAAGAAATCAAATACAATAATAATAAATGCTGGCGAGATGGTGGACAACCTTTTTACCTTGCTGGTGGGAATGTAAACTAGTACCATCATTGTGAAAATCAGCATGGAGATTCCTCAAAACAATGAAACTAGAAATTCCTTTTAACCCAGCTATTCCCTCCTAGTATCTTCCTGAAAGAATTAAAAACATCATATTACAGTGATTCATGCATGTTCATGTTATAGCACACAGTTCATAATAGCTGTATACTGGAAGCAGCCTTTGTGTCCAGCCACAGATAAATGGATAAAGAAAATGTGGTATTTACACACAACAGAGTACTATTCTACCTTAAAGAAAGATAAATCTAAATCAGACACACAAACATATATCACATGGTTTCTCTTATATGAGAAATTCAAATGGTAAAGAGCACGATGAAAGACATATAATAGGAAGTAGGAAGATCCTTCTCAAATGGGAAGGGGATCAAAATAGAGGGAAGGGGAAAGGAGGGAAAATGGATTAAAAAAAGACAGGGATATGTTATATACATGTACCAACTCCACCGAAGGAATGTAAACATTACATATTGCAAATATGTACTAGTAAACTAAATTAAATTAAAATTTAAAAATAAAAGAATATCACATAAAATATTTTTTAAAACATAGTAATTCTGAGTCAGTTAAACTTCTGGGCTGCCTCACTGAGATAAACACAAAACCACTCAGTAACGACACACTTTTCAAATTAGACTGTGTAGAGTCTAGTTAATAAGCCCCTTAAAATATACCTACAGTAAATAAAATTTAAAATACACTAAGAAATGATTTCCTGTGAAGAGGAGAAAACAATCAGACACTCACAAGTATTACTATCAAAAACTTCAAATAATAGAAGTACTAGATAAATATTACTAAAAGAAAATTTTAAAAATAAGAATTAAAAATATATGAAAATATAAGAGGTGAAATTGGAAATGAGGCAAACAGAACTTTTAGAAGGGGAACATTATACTCACAGAAATTAAAAACCCAATGTATTATTTAAATAGCAGAAAAGATAAGAGATTCAGATTGACAATCAGGTAATTTGAAAACAGATTTCAGAAAATTATCAATAATATGGTACAAAGAGATATAGCAAAAGAAAATCTGAAAATGTTTAAGAGACATACAAGAGAGTAGAAGAAAGCCCAATGTCTGGTAAAGTCTCTAAAAGTAGAAAAATAAGGAAAATGAAGAAAACAAAGAAAGATGGCTGAGAATGTCTCAAAATTTAATAAAGGCATGAATCATCATCTACATGAAGTAAATAAAATCTAAACCAGTATTTTAAACTCTATACCAAGACACATCATAACAAAACTCACAGCAGTAGCAAGATCTTTAAAGTAACCAAAACAGATTATCTTCAAATAATTAGACAACAGACTTCTCTAGACGCCAGACGACAATATGATTTCTTCAATATGAAAGAGAAAAATGATAACCTAGAATGCTATATAGCCAGCTAAAATTATAAGACATTTTTCATACGGCCTATGAAAGTTTACAACTAGTCACAACATAACAAACCTTGACTATAAATTCTAAGGTTTGCTTCTCAGAAAAAAGTAATTAAGCCTCACAGGAATGAGGTGTGAGATGGAATAATGAACAACCCATAATAATCCTAAACACATGCTGAATTTATAAAATAAAACAATCACTGTTCTGAGGGATTTACAAAAAGAAAATCCTCCAAAATAGAAAATAACCATTAAGTGCTGAAAGAAGTCACATGCTCCTAGGGACAGGGGCTACCGCTCATGATGGCCAGCCTTAGTTCAGTCGATTGTGCATGTCATCAGAGGGCCTGAAATTAGTTACCTGACTACTGGGAGGAATGAAGAAGCATCAGGACAATTCCCAAAACCACACTGCAACTGGGAATGTCTGGCAAACAAACAAACAAACAAACAAAAACTACAGATCAATCATTGGTTCTCCAGCCCCACTATCTGTGCTCTGATCCACACCAGCAAAATGGATACTGCTAATCTGCTTCTCCTTCAATTCAAATCTCAAGATTACTGGGTACTAGTTCTTATCTGAACCCTTTCCGTAAAGGAATCTCAGAAAATGCAGTGTTCCACTTCCCAGCTGTAGCAGAATGGAAAGGAAACTCCAGGGACGTGGAACTGAGACTGCATCTATCACAAAAGAGAACTTGCTCGACCAGGCACAGGTATCTCCCGACAACTAACGCACACATGTTCCTTATCAGTGAAATGTCAGGATTTAACAGCAGTAACAAGATCAGTCTGAAGTGTTTCTATTAAACACTGTATTGGATTCTTGAGTACAATTCTTAAAAAGGAGGTCTAAGAAGTGGAGAGAAGTGATTTAAGGGCCAGGGATTTAGCTCAGTGGTTCTTGAATCTGCCTGGCAAGCGATCCCAGGTACCACATACCACAGTGCCAGGTGTGGTGCTCACACCTGTAATCCCAGCACTTGGGAGACAGAGGCAGGAGGATTGCCATAAGTTGAAGGCTAGCCTGAGCTACATAATGAGTTCAAGGGCAATCTGAACTACACAGCGAGACCCTGTCTCACAACAACAAAAAAATGATTCAGTACTATTAATATTCAAAAGAAATATGACTGTCTACACAGACAAATCTGAGATCATCTACAGACTACAGAAATAATAAGAAAGTTCAGCAACTTTTTGAATATGATACCAATATTTAAAACCTGTTACATTTCTATATATTCACAATGAAAAAGTAGAATATGTAATTTTCAAACACTACTTAAGTCAGGCATGTGGTGCACACCTGTAACCCCAACACTTGGGAGACTAAGGAAGGAAAATTGCAAATCTGAGACTATCCTGTCTCAAAAAAAATAAATAAATAAAAATAAAAACAGGCAGAGCCGGGAGATTGTTGTGAGTTTGAGGCTGGCTTGGGGAAAGAAGGAAGGAAGGAAGGAAGGAAGGAAGGAAGGAAGGAAGGAAGGAAAGAAAGAAAGAAAGAAAGGAAGGAAGGAAGGAAAGATCTGACAAAAAATTTCTAAGATTGTTATTTTCATGAAATTTTATTATAAACATAAAAGATCTAAGTTGAGAGATATTATGTACAGACACAAAAACGATGTCATTAAGAAATACTGGTAGTCTAAAGCCCTTTGGGGTATAATTTAACAACTGGGAGTAAGTTTTTAAAATGTGTATCTTACAGCAATTAAAATCCTAGGTTTAGATCTACAAGAGACTCTCTCAGGTTGCACAAGAAGACATTTATAAGCATTTACTGAATAGTGGCAAAAGCAGGATATCTAAGAGACCATGCCTGTAAAATGAGTAAATATTTGGTATCAGCATACAATGGAATACTATTATAGCAGTAAAAAAATAATAAACAGACCTTCATTTATCAACATAATACTGTAAAATAAAGAGGAAGCTACAGAGACTACACATATCATGATGGCTTCTCAGTAAAAGGTTTAGGTATGCAAAATAATATATTACTTACAGGCACCAACATGGGAATTACTAGTATGGAGTCATGAATGAGAAGTGTGTCAAAGTGAGGCGAGCAGAAAGAGCAACGGACATGTGATGAGAAACAAGAGGCTTTACTTGTATTTATCATATTTTTTAGATATTAATATGAGTAAAGCTAGACAGTGGTTGTGTGGGTGCTCATATTCCTCTGCACACTTTCCCATGAGACTTCAAACATTCCATCTTTGAGAAGGGCAGTACTCACACGGAAGAGGCTCCCCTAAGCGGCCCCCTCTTTTTAGGCATCTGTCTGCTCCACACAGCTTCAGTAACCAGAACCCAGCCCATTAGCGCTCTGATCTCATTGGTATCAGCCTCACCTTCCAGGCTCATAGGAAAGAAGCAGTTCCACAGGCTGCGGTCCCAGCCATCTGCTCCTCCCTAATCTACCTGAGGCAGGAGATGGCGAGCAGGAAGGCACCTCTTTACTTCCCTTGCCACCCTCTGCTATGTACTTATCTCTTTCAGTGGCCTCTTTTTTTTTTTTTTTCTATTTGCCTTGTTTGTTTTTTTGTTTTTTTTTTTTTTGAGACAGGGTCTCGCTTTGTAGTTCAAGCTAGCCCTGAGCTCAGCCTCCAACTCACATCACAGCAATCCTCCTGCCTCTGCCTCCTGAGGGCTGGGATTACAGGCGTGAGCCACCACGCCCGGCACTGTGGTATGTGGTACTGATTGCTGCTGGGCATGAGTCTCCATGCTCAGTATTGTATGTGGTTACCACTGGATCAAACCCAGGCCCTTTCACTTGCAAGACAGGCGCTGGAACCACTGAGCTAAATCCCCGGCCCTCAGCGGCCTCTCTAAGGCCTTAAGCAAGCTGGCTATGATTAAGGGAGGAAGGAATGCCATTCAAGAGGTGCCAATTTCAACTGAAGGGTGTGGTAGAAAGGGCAGCTCTCTTGGGACTGGTGACTCTGGGACTTGTTTTGTGTTTTGCTGAGCACAAAATGATCTCCAAGGCCCCACCAAGCAGGTCAACCTCTTACTTGATTCAGCTCAATCTCCTTCTCTTCTCCTTCTTCTTCTCTTTTCCACAGGAAAACTCTGTTTTTAGCTAAAATCTCTACAGAGATTAACCCAATTTTAATCTCCATTTATGAAAGGTCACACATGGCTCAACTCTCTGTCCTCAGTTGTGCAACACTAACAAATCTGTTGTGACTGGAACACCAAGGCTCACAGCATTCTGCAAGGTAAGATTTCTCAGGGAAACCTTAACCTGAGCTCTGCAACTTCCAAGAGCCCGACCCCATGACCCAGATGCCCTGGAGTTGACAGGTGAAGTAAATCTATTCCTTGCTCCGCACATCTCATACAGACCCTCCATGGCCTTCCTGTCACCCCCACCCCATTAAGACTTAAGTGGCACTTTCTGGACATGGGCCTCTCTTGCACAATGGCCACCTCATTCATCACTGTCGTCAGCACGTGGCAGAGTCAGGAGCCTGATAAAGAATACAGGACCTCCTCACCTCCCACTTCAATCTCCCTCTAGTCTCAGGGTTCTACTGCAAGTGGGAACTTTTGTAAACACATGGAAATCCAGAGACAGGCTGGCTCCAGAGAGGAGAAACAGGTCCCACTCTCATTCACAGCAGGCTGGAGAAAGTGGGCAAGACTGGAAACAAGGCACACACTAGAGGTGGTATGACGAAGTGATACAATCACCCATGGGAACCAGCTTCCTCTACAAAGGACAGGGTGCTCTCTGGGAGCCAGGGAAGAGGCTGGGCGGGGGGTGAGTCCTAGGGACTTGAAGGGCCCGGCCCTTCCCTCTGCTCCCTCCCAAGCCCCACACCCCAGTATCTCCAGTATGATGGGACTGCCCCACATGATCCAGTGCACTCTACCAAAGTGCAGTGGAAGTGTTTCTAATACACTGGGTTGAATGAATTTAACCACAACCATTCTTCACTAAGCAACCAGAAAGATCTCTACAAAATACAAATAAATCATAGCCAATCCCTACTTTAAACCTCTTAGTAGCTTTCCTCCAGGGATCCATGTTCCTTGCTAAAGTTTTCAAGGCCTGTGCAACCTGGTCCTACCACTTTTCTCCCTACTTACTCAACCCTCTCTGGGGCATGGCATGCATTTTCTCCTCCTCCACCTCCCTCCCTCCAGAGAACTAGAAAGGTAAACAGAGTCCATACAGCCACAGCTTTGAATGTACACTTTTTCTTTTTTTTAGGTACTAGGGATCAAACTCATGATCTTGTACTTGCCAGGCTGGCCTAGCACCACGGTGCTAAATCCCTGGCCCCCAAGTGTGTGCTTTTGCTGCAGGGATCAGGGATAGCTGGAATCATCAAAGAGTTAAGACTTTAGACAAGGCATGCTGGGGTGGAAGGAGGTTTCTCCAGAAGTATTGAGGGAGACCTACCTGAAGGTCAGACCAGAGCAGGGGGAGCAGGTCTGAGCAGAACACTGACCCCTCTCCCCTAAAACCCTGCAGGGAATGGTACAGTCCTCCTAATAATCTTACAGTTACAAGGTTCAGCATAAGCTGACACCTAGCTGGGCTGGGAAACAACACACAAAAAAAACCCAGGCCAAATTGCTCTTCCAGTCACAGAATTTTTATAGCAAATAAACATGACCTGCGCTGGGACTGTAGCTCAGTGGCAGAATGCTTGCCTCAAACTCAGGAGGCCTTGATGCCAACCTCTCCCAGAGGAAATCACATTACTTCCTACTGATTATTGAGTGTTTAGACCTGGGGTCCTATGAGATCTATGACAAACAAGGAAACCAATCCAACAATCTCATTTAAATCACTAAAGCTGAAATCCAGGGGGCCAGCTCATTCCAATATGACACATCTGTAATCCCAGAACTCTGGGAAGCTGAGACAGGAGAACCACAATTTGAACCCAGTCTGGGAAACAGAGTGTGATTAGCATGCAGGCACACACCGGATGCCTGGCATGTGCTAGGCTCTTCCCTGAACCCTGCACCCAGTTGAGTCAGTTGAACAGCGCCCAAATTTATTCCCCTCAAAGCTATCATGCCTCTTCAACACCAAAGCCACTTCTTTTATTCAGGTTCTCATTTCTAATTTAAGTTAGATCAAAAATCGAGTTGGTGGGCCGGGGAGTTAGCTCAGTGGTTCCGGCACCTGTCTTGCAAGCACAAGGGCCCGGGTTCGATTCCCCGGTAACCACATAACAATACTGGGTGTGGAGACCCACACCCAGCAGCAACCAGTACCACATACCACAGTGCCGGGCGTGGTGGCTCACGCCTGTCATCCCAGCACTTGGGAGGCAGAGGCAGGAGGATTGTGATGTGAGTTTGAGGCTGAGCTCAGGGCCAG